>KQ999307.1:227804-299951 GCA_001598015.1 Dorcoceras hygrometricum | reverse complement strand
TTTGGAATTTTTCAGATTCGGGTCGGGTTCGGGTTGAGACATTTCGGGTTGCTTCGGATCAGACTTTTTGTTGTTGATTTTTATCTCAACCCGACCCGAACCCACCGACTCACCCAAATTAACGGTAACCCGACAATCCAACCCGAGTCAACCAGCAGAAAACCAAGTTAGGGTTGGGATTTTTCAGGTTCAAGTCGGGTTCGGGTTGAGACAATTCAGGTTGGTTCAGGTTCGGGTCAGAATTTTTGTTGTTAATTTTTATCCTAACCCGACCCGAACACACACGACCCACCCAAATTGACACCCCTAGCCGAGACAACATCCTTGTTTATACAATATTCACAGGATACCCATATATCAGATACACGTTTAAACTAGTCAATCATCTCTCTATTTTTTTCTATCTATTCCAATAATATAATCCAGTCCCATAATATAATCCAGTTTTCATTTCCATACTAAATAGTACGGCAATGAACGATGGTTCAGTAAGAAAGAAAATTGCTTTATAAATTTAGATTTCACATGATGATATGTGTGAAAATATATACAAATCTAAATTACTAGGATGGATGGAGCATTAAAGATAGAACAATGTGTTGGAAAATAGGTAAAACTCAAATTAATTAATCGAGATACAATCGTTCGATAAAAATCGAAATTGACTTGAAAACTTGAATCTGCTTTTCGATTAGATACTTTTGGAATATTAATTTGGTCAAAACTGATTTTAGGTGAATGAAAAATTAATACGGTCATTAAATCCCAATTATTATGAATACGAAACTGTCCCAGTCAAACATTCCTTATATACAACTTCATATCATGTGTAAATAACTAACGCAAGTTCGTCGTTGTATATTGAGAAACGATTGCAATACTGTAAGCACCTGAGCAAGTCGATATCGTTTTAAAGAAATAACGTACAACTATCCTCGGCGATTCTGATTTAACATTCGGTCAATAAGTGCCGACACAATGGATGATAACGAGGAGGATGGTTGCGCAAAAAAAAACACACGGGGGTGGGTTCAATATAAGGATGGGTTCAACCATACCTATGTGGGAACACGAGGAATTTCGACAAATTGGACCAAAGAAATAGTTGTTTAGAAGAGGATAACAATATTAAGTAAACAATATTCCACCCGCCGGGCTTGAAGGATGGATGCTGTTGCCAGCTTGAGCTACGTGGATCCACTTCAGAATATTTAAAAACAAAGTTATTTGTGCTCAAAAACCGAGGGCTGGTCTGTTTTTACTTTTTAGCATGGGGATAATGTTTTGCATTGGTCGAGGACACATCGATCGTTCGTGGAAACCAACTCTTTTTATCCCAAAGACAACCATTTGAGCTTTGCTTACCTTGAATAATTATTAGTCATACATATTAGTTTCTCTCTGGAAAAAAGAATATCCAAAAGCCAAATGGAATAATCCGCATGAATATTCTACCTCCGAGATCCCCGTTTCCTGTCCCAATCATGCCCCTTAAATAACCCCTTCCCCGATTATCCATCTCCTCAACACTAAAGTTTTTGATTCTGAGTTTGTTATTGTATCCATTTCTCCCTAGCTCTCTTTCCCGGCAATGGCCCTCAAAGCCGTTCATGTTTCCGATGTCCCCAATCTTGATCAACTCCAACAGACTGCCTCCATCTCTATGCGTCCCGCCCGTTTCTCCACCGGTATTATGGATTCTTGGTTCTTCTACTTTTGTTTCTTTCTATCGATTCTTCTTGGTTCTGGGTTTTGATCTTTTTCTTTTGGCGGATATGATCCTCAGGTGTGGAATACGGGAGAGCGGCGTCTTTCAAGGCATCCAAGTTCTTGGTGATCGGTCATCGGGGAAATGGGATGAATATGCTGCAGTCCACGGATTTGAGGTTCAGCGCAGTCAAGGAGAATACCATTCTTTCTTTTAATACAGCTGGGAATTTCCCTGTTGATTTCATCGAATTCGACGTTCAGGTATGTGCACGTGTGTGTATTTATTTCCTTTCTGGTCTGGTCAAGCGGCGATTTATCGCCGCGGTGACAGGAGAGACAATAAATTATACATATAAGAAGCTTATTTAATTTTTGTCCTCATGCGCCTGCCTGCCTACTTCAGTAAATTCACTCGTATCCTGTGAATTGAATCCGAGTTTCTTTTTCATTCTGATCAACCTTCAATAACCAGTAATGATTCTTATAGGTGACGAAAGATGGCTGCCCCGTCATTTTTCACGACAACTTCCTTTTCTCGGAAGACAATGTAGGAAGTCCTTGCGTATACTCTTCACTATTGCCGATTACCGTCTTTTCCTCACCTGTTTGATTGATGGGTTTTTTTTTTTTTTTTTAGAAATGGTACGTCTTTAGGGAACAATATTCGAACACAGAGTCACAGATCTTTCCCTTAGTGACTTTCTTAGCTTTGGTCCCCAAAAAGATTCTTGCAGTGGTTGTAGTTAAATTCAGCCGTCCTATAGTTAACGAAAAAACTACCTATTCTAGATTTGAAAGTTTTAAGTGATCTCTAGTGTGCTTTAAAGTATTATACTTTAAAACAATATTAGTATATAAATATTTAAGTTAAACTCTACAGTTTTTTTTTGGTATGAAACTAGGGGTGGCAAAATGTAACCCGACCCGATAATCCACCCGAGTCGACCCGAAAATAACCGGGTTAGGGTTGGAATTTTTCAGATTCGGGTCGGGTTCGGGTTGAGACATTTCGGGTTGCTTCGGATCAGACTTTTTGTTGTTGATTTTTATCTCAACCCGACCCGAACCCACCGACTCACCCAAATTAACGGTAACCCGACAATCCAACCCGAGTCAACCAGCAGAAAACCAAGTTAGGGTTGGGATTTTTCAGGTTCAAGTCGGGTTCGGGTTGAGACAATTCAGGTTGGTTCAGGTTCGGGTCAGAATTTTTGTTGTTAATTTTTATCCTAACCCGACCCGAACACACACGACCCACCCAAATTGACACCCCTAGCCGAGACAACATCCTTGTTTATACAATATTCACAGGATACCCATATATCAGATACACGTTTAAACTAGTCAATCATCTCTCTATTTTTTTCTATCTATTCCAATAATATAATCCAGTCCCATAATATAATCCAGTTTTCATTTCCATACTAAATAGTACGGCAATGAACGATGGTTCAGTAAGAAAGAAAATTGCTTTATAAATTTAGATTTCACATGATGATATGTGTGAAAATATATACAAATCTAAATTACTAGGATGGATGGAGCATTAAAGATAGAACAATGTGTTGGAAAATAGGTAAAACTCAAATTAATTAATCGAGATACAATCGTTCGATAAAAATCGAAATTGACTTGAAAACTTGAATCTGCTTTTCGATTAGATACTTTTGGAATATTAATTTGGTCAAAACTGATTTTAGGTGAATGAAAAATTAATACGGTCATTAAATCCCAATTATTATGAATACGAAACTGTCCCAGTCAAACATTCCTTATATACAACTTCATATCATGTGTAAATAACTAACGCAAGTTCGTCGTTGTATATTGAGAAACGATTGCAATACTGTAAGCACCTGAGCAAGTCGATATCGTTTTAAAGAAATAACGTACAACTATCCTCGGCGATTCTGATTTAACATTCGGTCAATAAGTGCCGACACAATGGATGATAACGAGGAGGATGGTTGCGCAAAAAAAAACACACGGGGGTGGGTTCAATATAAGGATGGGTTCAACCATACCTATGTGGGAACACGAGGAATTTCGACAAATTGGACCAAAGAAATAGTTGTTTAGAAGAGGATAACAATATTAAGTAAACAATATTCCACCCGCCGGGCTTGAAGGATGGATGCTGTTGCCAGCTTGAGCTACGTGGATCCACTTCAGAATATTTAAAAACAAAGTTATTTGTGCTCAAAAACCGAGGGCTGGTCTGTTTTTACTTTTTAGCATGGGGATAATGTTTTGCATTGGTCGAGGACACATCGATCGTTCGTGGAAACCAACTCTTTTTATCCCAAAGACAACCATTTGAGCTTTGCTTACCTTGAATAATTATTAGTCATACATATTAGTTTCTCTCTGGAAAAAAGAATATCCAAAAGCCAAATGGAATAATCCGCATGAATATTCTACCTCCGAGATCCCCGTTTCCTGTCCCAATCATGCCCCTTAAATAACCCCTTCCCCGATTATCCATCTCCTCAACACTAAACGTTTTTGATTCTGAGTTTGTTATTGTATCCATTTCTCCCTAGCTCTCTTTCCCGGCAATGGCCCTCAAAGCCGTTCATGTTTCCCGATGTCCCCAATCTTGATCAACTCCAACAGACTGCCTCCATCTCTATGCGTCCCGCCCGTTTCTCCACCGGTATTATGGATTCTTGGTTCTTCTACTTTTGTTTCTTTCTATCGATTCTTCTTGGTTCTGGGTTTTGATCTTTTTCTTTTGGCGGATATGATCCTCAGGTGTGGAATACGGGAGAGCGGCGTCTTTCAAGGCATCCAAGTTCTTGGTGATCGGTCATCGGGGAAATGGGATGAATATGCTGCAGTCCACGGATTTGAGGTTCAGCGCAGTCAAGGAGAATACCATTCTTTCTTTTAATACAGCTGGGAATTTCCCTGTTGATTTCATCGAATTCGACGTTCAGGTATGTGCACGTGTGTGTATTTATTTCCTTTCTGGTCTGGTCAAGCGGCGATTTATCGCCGCGGTGACAGGAGAGACAATAAATTATACATATAAGAAGCTTATTTAATTTTTGTCCTCATGCGCCTGCCTGCCTACTTCAGTAAATTCACTCGTATCCTGTGAATTGAATCCGAGTTTCTTTTTCATTCTGATCAACCTTCAATAACCAGTAATGATTCTTATAGGTGACGAAAGATGGCTGCCCCGTCATTTTTCACGACAACTTCCTTTTCTCGGAAGACAATGTAGGAAGTCCTTGCGTATACTCTTCACTATTGCCGATTACCGTCTTTTCCTCACCTGTTTGATTGATGGGTTTTTTTTTTTTTTTGAAATGGTACGTCTTTAGGGAACAATATTCGAACACAGAGTCACAGATCTTTCCCTTAGTGACTTTCTTAGCTTTGGTCCCCAAAAAGAACCTGGTGTGGTGGGGAGGACTTTGTTGAGGAAAATGAAAGACGGAAAGGTGATCCCTTGGAACGTCGAATCCGATGATCATCTTTGCACTCTACAAGATGCCTTTGAGAGAGTGAATCCTTCGCTGGGGTTCAACATCGAACTAAAATTCGACGACAATATAGTATACGAGCAAGAATATCTCATTCATGTCCTGCAAGCCATTCTGCGGGTTATCTGGGACCATGCCAAAGAAAGGCCGATTCTGTTCTCGTCTTTTCATCCCGATGCTGCTCTGCTTGCCCGGAAAATTCAGTCCACCTACCCCGTAAGTCTGCGTATATAAACCAGTGAGCACAGATTATTGACATATCCCTATGATGGTACGTTACAATTGTTGATTACGGCCAGGTCTTTTTCTTGACTAATGGTGGAAACGAGATCTACTCTGATGTAAGAAGGAATTCTTTGGAGGAAGCCATGAATCTATGCCTGGACGGTGATCTGCAAGGGATCGTCTCGGAAGTGAGAGGCGTGTTCCGAAATCCAGGAGCAGTGAACAAGATCAAAGAATCAAAGCTTTCTCTGCTGACATATGGGAAATTAAAGTAAGTGCATCAATACTAATCACCACTCTCCTTTAGCGTGGAAGAAAGAAAATAACCGTGTGGTGTTGTTTTATCCCATTGTTCGCAGTAACGTTGCTGAGGCTGTGTGTATGCAACACTTGATGGGTATTGATGGGGTGATAGTTGATCTGGTGAAAGAGATTACGGAATCGGTGCTGAATATGATAGCGCCATCGGAGGAGATGGGGGGACAGAGCAACCCACAGTTCTCAGAGAGGGAGCTGGCATTCTTGCTCAAGCTCATTCCCGAATTGATACAGCAATAACATCTGGCTGTACATAAATGATAGATACTCATTCTTGAGCCATTATAGTTAGGATTATACTTAGTGTGCAGTAGTAACGTTTTTCTTTCTTTCTCCCCTCCCCTCTTCATGTTTTGTGACAGAGTAATATGATCTCTTAAGATCCTTGGATTTAAAGCAACTTCTTTTCTATACTTGTTGGGTTCATGTTCGGAAGAAGCAGAATAGGCTCTGCCTTTTAGTTTTGACTGCAATTGTTATTATATTCAAGAACGATAGTGATGCTGATTCAAGAGACTTGGTTTGGTGTACCACGTAAACAAATCACGGTGTCGGATTTTAGTTGGGTAACCATACAGGCGTCCACACTGGACACCACGGTGTCATTCCTCTATGTTTAAATACTAATGTACAAAATTTTGGCAATTTCTTCACATGGCCAAGAAACTTTGTACGCCCCACACTTGACCGTAATTCGTCAATGATCCAAAGGCTTTGGATAATTCACCCAAAAAAATCTTATAGATTCTAGAAGAAGCATTCATAAGCAGCATTCAAAGATAGAATGCTTCACATTTCAATTTGTCAAAAGCAATCAACATTTGAAACCCTTTTCACCCTCTTCAACGGCGGTAGGTAGAGCATAATTAGGTACGGAGTAAAAGGGACGTTAGATCCAACCTGGTTTTTCTGAAAAATAATCGGGCCTCAGGTTGATGCGTATAAGAGTTGACGACAATGGGCTGTCAAGATTTTAAATTGAGAAATGGGCCGAAACCCAATGATGAAACGGGCTGCAAATTTTTGAGTTAAGGCCCCCTTGATGATGTTAATATGGGGTTAGATTGAGTCTAGCCCAGTGTATAGAACTTTTTAAAACCTCTCAATATTTTGACCGTTGGTTCAAAAAGAGTGGAATATGCTCGCTAGCTCCACTGATAAAGTTTTCGATATTTTTTTGAATCCAGCTCACGAAATATCAAATAAAATAATTTGAGTTAAGTTTAATTAGAAAAGAGATTCAAGAATTTCAGTTCGACTAGAAAAACGAAATTATCGAATACGAGAAAAATATTTTTCAAACCAACTCGATTTGAGTTCAATATTCTTAGAATATCTAAATGTCTATGTATTCTTATTCTCTGCCTGTGCTTTTGTTCGTGCATGTACTTTCCACGCTGGATAAATGTAGCGTGAAAAGAAAGTAGGCCGCGAAATTATGAAAAATGTAATTACAAACAGAAATGAATCCGGCCTGTTATGTCCAAAAGTTGGTATGAACGAACCAACCGTGGCTACGAACAATTTATGACATATATCAAATTTGGCAATTAGATATTATAAAATTGACATGCTATACAAACAATTTCCCCACTTACTTCTTCCATTATCACGTGATATCATATGACAAGACCAATATTTTTGATGCCCCACATAACCCACCTCGGATCCGAGGACCGAGCAGCACGCTCCAAGGCCGACCAGCTACCAGTTCGGGTATGCCTCCCAAGGACCATGTCCCGACGATCGAGGAAAAGTCCGCGTTGGACACGCCTTTCCTTATTCAAACGAATCCCGACTGGATACGTGTTTCCTTATTTGAAGGATCCATGGGCGATACGACTTTCCGTATTTGGCCGACGAGATCCCCGAGGATCGTGGAAAGTATCTCACCTCAGATACTCGGCGAATATTTGCAGGGATATACTATCTCCACCGCCTTAGCCCCTCTATAAATGCCAGGTTTGCTCCCTCATTCCAGACACATTCACTCTTGCATTCACTTGCTCCTAGCACATATTCCTGCTCCCTTTTTTCTCTCTAGAGCACTGTCTGACTTAGATATCGGAGGGATTTCGTCGGACACACTTCCGACGCCCTCTGACCTGTTATTTTGTGGTTGCAGACACCAAGGAGAAGCACTTTCCACCTTCCAGTGCCTGAAGCCCAACGTGGTGCCCGACGACCCGAGCCCGACCTCCCAACCTTATATTCCCTAGATGGTATCAGCTCTTCGGCTGGACAAAATTTGGCTACAGCAATTTTAAATTCAATATTTTTGTTAAGTTTTTTTAAATTCGGGATATCAGGTCCATTAGATATTAATCAAGAACAGATAATTTGTCTGTTACAAGCATTTCAAAATTTGATAAATTAGGTTCTAAAGCTTATAAATAATTTCTCATGACATCATATCAATAAATAAGCATTAAGCAACCGTGATATCAATGAATTCAATTCGTTGTATCTATAACCAATGCAGCTTCAATCCATGACAATTCCACGCGATGCTTATGGATCTATCAAGGTTTCTTTTGATGCTCGTTAATCCCACAATTAAATTCCAAATGAATCTGTAGATTGGAGTAATATTTTATCGTCTGACCACAGAGATTTGTATTAAATCATTGTCATATACCCATACAACAGAATGGAAAACCAATAATGAAGCTTAAACTATTATTTAATACATGGTTATATTTTCGTTGGCAGAAGAAAGAAGTGAATTATGGTGTCGTATAGACCATAACAGTTTACGTCCCTTGTCTCACCATATGAGATAAATGGGTGGCTCAATTGACAATATACCCACATGTTAAAATGGGGCTGACCTATCTCGCCATATCCAAATTAAAATTGGCTAGAGATTTTCCCACATACATTTGTATTAACTTATTCCTTTCCTTCACTCTTACAATACGTCAGATAAGTTAGTCGTGTTTTGATGGTGCTTTAGTCAGAGTATGAGAAAAGTTTGAGATCGAAATGTATTTTTGGGAGACTCGGTTTTTCAAAAATGTTTGATTACGGAAGTTTCGTTATTATCGATCGTTGGATCGACTAATCGTTTTTTTTTTTTGTTAAGTTAACTCATTAATTGGTTAACCCCTTGTATAAGTCAGAGACCCCTTGACCCATATAAGTTGGTAAATCGAGAGATATGCACGAGTAGGCAGGGGGGCCCAGGGGAAAGGACCCATATAACGAACTAATTTCTAGAACATACCCCATAATATATCAGTGAGAAATATGATCCACACGAGAATCGATCCCGTGAAGCCGAAGAAATTATTCCCACGTCATCTCAGGTCTTACCAACTCGTCTGTGACCTGAGACATTGGATTGACTAATCTCAATCCCTTGAATGAAATTAAATTATATCGAATTCGTGGGGATTTTGAATGTTTAATTAAGGAAGTTTCGTAAGCATCAATCGTCTCAGTCCCTTATATCAAATTAAATTACATCGAATTAGTGGTTCTCGAAATTCCCCGTGAAATCTATCCGAGAGCACTGCATTTATTACAGAAGAAGTATAGCAATTTGCTGAACGGAATGGAAATGAGTGTATGCAAAGGTCGGAATCAGATTTGAAACGAGAGAATTAAAAAGTTTAGGTGTATAATGTGGACTCTCGCTATCGTATTTAACCAAACTTTGACTGTTGACTTTTCCTTTCCTTCTTCACCATGCGTAAAGAGAGCAGTACACTGTAACAAACAAAGAAAAGAATTGAATTGAAATTGAATTGAATTATCAGATAGGGTTTTGTAAATTCTTTTTTTTACTGTAAGCGGAAATGAAATCTTCTTTGGGAAAACTCAGAAAAATCGCGATGAACAAGAGCGAGCCGCCCAAGGACAATTGGGATCTCAATACATCCGTGCATGTAGATGGATTATCTCAAGCAGCCAAGGTTCTTCTTCTTCTTCTTCTTCTTCTTATGGATTGATAATTGAAGCCGATTCGGGGTTTTGTTTTGGAAGTAGATGATTCCAACTTCATTCGGCGGATCTTCTTTTCTAATAGTGTTAGGAGAGGATTCAGCGGTTTTGCCCTAATAGTTCGTTACGCAAAGTTGCTCTCGTAACTGTTGCAATCGACTCAATTGTACTGTTTGATTTACCGATTTTATCGAAATGTTCGCTATTGTGTTCGGCATCAATATGATGCCGCGTGATTCCAAAAGTTGCCATATGTTCCTGCATATTGTTTGGCTATTTGCTGACAGAATTGTTTTCATTTATTGCTCGTTTATCGATTGCAGGATATGAAAGATATGAGAACTTGCTATGATAGCTTGCTTTCTGCCGCTGCTGCCACAGCAAATAGTGCTTACGGTAATTATTTGAGGGGAGAGGAGATTGTTTGTTTTATCAAGGTTGCTGACGTTGGTGCATAACTTTGATTGTTTAAACCACTGTGATCTTCAGAAATTTTTCTTCGGAGTGGGTTAGAGAACTGATTTTGATTTCAGATGCACTTATTCGACATACTTTAGTTAGTACCCAGAGCAGCTTGGTGTAACTATGGAACAATCACAAAACATAGTATTCATCATTGAATCTTTTGCAGACGACATCATAATAATGAATAATGCACTTGATGTAACTATGATTGGTAAAAAGGGTACATAGAACTCTTCCCTCATGGAATCTAAGTTTTTCTTTTTGTTTTCTGTTTTGCTTACATGACAATTCCTCTTTATTGCATGTGAGTGAGGTTCTTTTGGCACATGTACTCTTATTATTTGTTCTCTATATAGCACGGCAACATTTCTATTAGAACACACCACAGATCACTACTCTAATTTCGAGGCACGACAGGACTATTAAATAAGAAATTATATATTGGGGAAGAGAGTGGTAGATACTAGATATTTATTAATAGTGATGATGCTGCCATGCTGGTTACCTTGTCGTGATTTATATACACATAATAGATAGCATCAACCGAGTTGTTATCATCTTTATGGTGGAAAAATAAAATGCGAAGAATGCTGCAACACCATAAAATTAATTCTCATTGCCTCTTGTCAAATCCCGGAAGGATTTTTCCAAAATCCATGGGAGGAAGTTGAAACTGTATAGGAGGAAGTTGAAACTGTATAGTTAATGGAGTGGGTCGAAAAAGGAAAAAGGTAAATATCAAAGCTTAGTTTGTTTTCGCCAGCAAAACTTTCTTCTGTTATTACTTCCATGTATGAATTGAATATCAGGTAAGTGCCTGAATGCCTATATTGATTTGTCCTATCCAAGACAATGCATAAATTTTATCATTTATATATGTTTCACTGCAGAGTTTTCAGAGTCATTGCTGGAGATGGGAAGTTGTCTTCTGGATAAAACTGCAATTCACGACGATGGAGAAAGTGGTATATGATAAATTCCCTGTCTCTGGAATCTAAAACATTTTTCCCCTGCATTGTGGCGACACTTGGATTAAATTTATCTTGTCATTTATACTACAGCATGTTTGGTCAATGATCTCAATCTGTTTTGACTTGTCTATCTTAAGCCTCATTAATGTGCTATTCAAAATATTCTATTGTTAATTTGGCTTGACACTCTGTTTAGACATCATATTATGGAAAGGTGCTATACTTTGTGAAAAATGAACACATATTTTTATGCTGACAATTGTGATATCACACTTACTAGTATTTCTTATAGGAAATGATTGTGGTTTCATGGTATTTTCTATATGCCCATTTTACTTAGAATACTGGCTTATTTAATCTCGTGCCCATGTCATTCCTGATTCCTTCATTCTCTTTCCTTCACCTCCTGTTCCACACTTTGAAGCTTTACCATTTTACTCAGTTGCCTTATAGTGCTAATTGTTTTGAATCAAAGTTAATGGGCGTCTTATTTTCCTTGATTCACAGGAGGAACATTATCACTTCTAGGAAGGGTGCAGCTTGAACTTCGGAGACTTGTCGATTTATATGTCAGTGTATATTATGTTGCCAGTTTTTAGCACTACAATGGATATGTAGGTTTTCGTCTTAACACGCTCTTCTCTAATTTCAGCGGTCTCATATAATAATGACAATTACAAATCCATCAGAATCTCTTCTTAGCGAGCTCCGGAAAGTGGAGGTATCTGTCAAATTCAATAATTTATATGTGGTTATTAAAAATTTGTTCCTGAATCTCAAACCTTTTTGTTTAATTCGTGTTGAGATGGTTCTCGGGAATGACTTCTATGATTTGTCTCATGCGTCCATGTACTCATATACAGACAAGAACAATATCTGAAGACATGAATCGTGCATGTTTCATAAGTTATTGTTTCTTCGTAGCTAGCAGTATTCTTCTCTTATCTGCAAGAACATATATAATAAAGAGTCGGACTTTAAATTGCGATGTTCTGGTTAGTTACCCTGCTAGAACTACTTTGACGGCAAATATTTCCTTTGCTCGAATCTCTGAAATTAGACAGAACCTCTTAATTGTCTCTTGTAGTTGAGATGTGAGTGAAAAATTCCTATTTCTTGGTTCCTCTCTCTTTTATTTTATTTCCCTTGCTAGTATCTTTCTTTCTTTTTTTTCTTTTTCTTTTCCATTTTTCATTTGTTGCCTCCTTCCGACGAACTGAAATTGGGTAAGGGGGTGGCAGACTTCTGTACCTGATACTTGTGAAATCTATCAACACCTTGAATCAACCATTGGTTCAAAACTGTTTATCAAGTCCGTTTGATCCTGGCAAACTTGTCAGTGTTGGTGCTAATACTTTGGTATTTTATCTCCCAGGATATTTGTATAACAATTTCCTAGTTATTATCACGCAATTTCATATCTGCTGAGAGTAAAATTGGATATCAGCCATTCCTCTTCATACCCAAAAAATAAAGTAAAATAGAACAACAAACATGTTACCTGTTGGAAAGAGTTGTTTTCAATGGTTCACATTTACGCAGATGCTGAAATTACATAGACTATTTGATATTGCAAGTTTTAGTCCATTGGTGATAATCATCTATTTTTCACTAACGCAGGAGATGAAATTGCAATGTGATGAAAAAAGGTTCACGCCTTCTTCATGTCTTAGAACTTTGATATATTCCCCTTGTGTCGTGGATTACAAATTGATTGGATAATTTTCAGAGAGATGTTTGAATATATGGTGGGACAACTCAAAGAAAAAGGAAAATCGAGACATGGGAAAGGTGAGAATTTTAGCTCACAGCAAGTCCATGCAGTTCGTGAAGAATATGATGAAGCTGCAAGGCTCTGCGTTTTTCGTGTTGAATCACTGAAGCAAGGGCAATGTCGAAGCCTGTTGACACAGGCAGCTCGTCACCATGCAGCTCAGGTTTATCTTATTTTACAGATTAAGTTTACTATGCGATTTGTAACTCTCTTTTGAAGTCTCTTATTTTTTCCCAATATTTCCGAATGACAGTTAAATTTCTTTCGGAAAGGACTTCAATCTCTTGAAGCTGTTGAGCCACGTGTTAAAAATGTTGCAGAAACTCATCACATCGATTATGAGCTTGTTGAGTTGCGTGATGGCCAAGAAATTGATGACGAAGGGAGCAGTTTTGATACTAATGTTGACAGAGAGTTGAGTTTTGACTTTAGACAAAGCAAGCAGGATTTGGAGAATGCTTCTGTATCAAGGAATTCGATGGAGGTGAGTTGTTTGCTAATTATTTAGTTTCAAATTTTAGCCTAGGCTTCGCCACAGCAGCTTTGTGGCAAATAATTATATTAATGTAGTACTTCTAATTCCTTTCTGATCTCCTGTCTCAAATGTTGAATATTGTTTTGGATGGCGAATCAATTTTGGCACACGTCAACAGAAAGAAAACCCCCGTTGATGCTCAGGCTACTGTGGAAACTCAAGTTCTGGATATATTTGTTGAACTAGATATCCATTAGTTGATTGATGCAATAATTTATCATGTTTGTGAATGCACGCAATGCAACAACCAGGGTACTGCCTATTTATGATATCCCATATCAATCTTTCAGTAAGCTTATTGTGCTCACCTGTTAGCATAGGGGGGAGGAGTGTTTTCTTCTTAATTGATCTTTGTTATTTTTTCCTGCCCTTCTCCAACATTGTATATGATTAGTATCTTGACCTTTGCCTGTGAATGGAATTTGTAGTTGGACCTGGTAGGTGCTCCAAATCCACAAATGTCGAGAATGAAAGACTCAGAGGCACAGGTTAACAGTGGGAAAAACCAAGGGGAATTCAGTCAACAACATCGAGCAGGCAGTCATTCGGCTCCAATACATTCAGAGAAGTTTGATCCAGCTGAAAGAATCAGAGAAATGCAGAACTCTGCGTGGAAACTTAATACCCATGTACTGCCCACTCCAGCTGATGCTAAGGGCTCAAAAACAAATACTACTACACCGCCTACAAGTGCTGCGTTATTATTACCCAATAAAAGCTCAAAAGATCTGTGGCATTCTTCACCATTGGACACCGGAAAGTTCAAGAAATTCACGGATGATCATATGTCTGCACACAGTACCTCAAAATCTCCAGCGGCAGCTGAAGAGAAGGGTGACAAGCACTATCTCCCACTTCCTCGCCCTCTGAACGAAGTCACTGCTGTCCCACAATTTGATGCAATTGATTCTCAAAAAATCAAAAGACAAGCATTCTCTGGTCCATTAGCTGGCAAGCCATCACCTAACAAGCTCCAGTTATTTACCGGTGGACCCGTTGGTTCTACCGAACAACCCCAATCAATTTCTGGAATGCTTTCTCATGTAACTGGTGGTCCTCCCCCACCACCCTCGTCTCTAAATGTGCCTCACAGTGCTGCACATCCTCTTCTATCTTCCCCCAAAATAAGTGAGCTTCATGAGCTTCCTAGGCCTCCTGATTCTTTGGCTTCGAATCCTGCTCGTTCTGCTGTTGCTCTCGGGCACTCTGCTCCTCTAGGCAATAGAAATCGAGAATTATCTCCAACATATAGGTATCCTTTACGGTCATCCAAAGAAGGCTCTACGCTTCCGCTCCCACGGTTAAGCATCTCTCGAAGTTTCTCCATACGTACTACTAGTCAGGCGACATTCTCTCTACATGCTGGCAAGGGGATACAATCTTCTCAAATTGCACAAAACATGGGAGAAGTTACTTCTCCTCCGTTAACACCTATAGCCTTGCTGAATATGAAGTCACCAAACTCTGGGCAAGTACGAGGTAATCACTGTTGTAGCGGATACACACATTTTGTGCTCAAGTGTTAGGTCGTGATTTATAATCTAGAATAAATTACTTGTTGATTATTAGAAGATTTTGTTGCTTCTTACTTCTTTTGCGAGACAATCTTCTCATCCCAATCTGTTTGCAATTGTTACAGGTGGCAACTGAACTAGCTTGCATAAGCACAAGGAGTGTTGGCATTCTTTTGGTTTTGTTGGCCGAGCATATTTCGTTAGCCTCTTGCTGCGTAAAGGTCTGTGAATATAGTTCCACAAATTTTGCTCTGACTACAGAGCTGTTCCTATTATCATATGCTTGATTTTGTAGAACGAATGCTGATTTCTCTCAACTAACAACTCCATGATTTTGGAATACTAATGTGATATCTACTAATAGGAATATATATATATATATATGTAACTGCATATTGTATTGTTAAAACCCGAGTGATCTTTATTGTATCTTTAGCTAGCGCTCCGTAACACATGTAAAGCACGGAAGCGGCTTTCTTTACGATCGGTATTTATTAAAATGGATTGAATGTTATATCGATTTTCCGGTTCTTCTAGCTGACTTTGTATATGAGTAGTGTAGGTTTTTGTTCGCGAAAGCAATCAAACCAATGTATTGGTATATATAGAATGCTTCTCCCATTACATAATATTATTACATCAAATCTATTCTTAACTGTGATGCCTGACTGTCTTTTATCATTTCCCATTTTGTATCGTATTTATGATAGAAGCAACCTTTTCAGTTTATTTTCTTCTCTTCGTCACATGTCCGTTTGGTAATACCACGTCATGCAAGAAAGACTACATTTTACGAATTCTGTGAAATGGTAAAAATAATTAATGTAAATTGGCTGCTCTTTTGGGCAATCAACACAAAGCCCATGAAAGCGTGGATATTTCATTTACTAGTATATTGAAAGGAGATGGTTTAAGAAATGACATTGGTTAATTCTGTTCTTTTTTTTTTTTTTTTTTTCGTATTGTGATCTTTCTTTGAATTTCTTTTTGCAAAATACCCTTCAATTGTACAGGAAAACAAAGACTAAACAAGGGATAATTTTCAAAAAATGAGTATGATCAATATCATTTACTTAGATATTCTCGACCAAATAAAGGTTAAAAATTGACAAGGTTATTCTCCAAATTCATGCTTACACAAAGGTCATTTTATTGACTACGCTCTAAGGGGTTATACGTTGTGTGTGTAAATACAAGTTTTTATAGTAATACGTTTAGATATAACTCTTGATACCTACATGTTTTTTTTAAGGGGAAAGTTGCTGTTTGTAAATTTGTTTGCTTATAAGTAGTTTTTTTTTTTTCAAACTCTCGAAGCTGTTTCATTTCTAATTTTTTTACCTGAATAAAATTGTTTAGATCAAATATGGAACAAGAAAATGGCATCATCAAAAGTTAGTTTTCTAAAGGCGTCACTGTCTTAATATATATAACTAGCTTTTGAAGTATACGTGTTGTACTTGTATAACATCGATTTTATGTTGTATAAGACTATAGCATATTTTTGTCATATAATGTTTTTGACAGTTTACTATAAAATTTGTTCCGTTGATTTTTAAAGATAATTCTGGTATTTCTAACTTTCCATTAAATATAAAACTGAACCTGACATTCGATAAGTCATAAGAGCAAAAATAATATGTTTATACCCCATGAATAATAAATGGACTTCTCGTCCCCAATCTTTTACCAAAAATTGGCACACTTGCCTTTATTTAATCTAGAAAATAAGGTTCACGTGACAATTTTGCCCTTCCACTCCAATGTCAGATGACCGTCACCTTGCTTCTCATATTGCCATTGTCCTAAAATTGTGAAGAAAGACGATTTCTTTTGAGAAATTGGTGAGTGCTTTCATTGGTTATCTTAGAAAGGTATGTATGTGGTTGTTCAATCTTATTTTTTACTTTTCCAGGGAGTTGATATGGATTTGTTAATTGATGTTGATGTTTGGTGCGGTGGTCGGTTTAAACCTTGCCAAAACCTGCACTACGTCGGAGGGGCTAAGTATGAGATTCAGAATATGAATCTTGATAGGCTAAAAATGTCTGCTTTGTATGATGTGTACAAGTTGTGCGGAGGGAATATACTAATTGTTAGGTTTTTTTTAGGTGCCCGGAAAGTGTTTGAAAAAGGTCTTACTGAGATTCGAACTAATGGCAATATAGCAATATTATATTAGCAAAACGTAGATAAATTGACTTCATGGATCCAGGAGATAATTGGAGATCCTTTTCAGATTTTAGATTCAGAAGGTAATGATGTACCTAATTATGCGTTCAGTGAACCTACAAAAGATAAACCTGTAGGTGTTGTTCCAGTAGATGATGCTCTTGGAAGTGATGAACCAGAAATCAATGGGTTTGGTGATTTGAGCGACTTTGATAATTCTTCTATTGAATACTACAATAAGCATGAGGATTCAATGTCATCAAATGAATCTTCTGACAATGAATAATATTTAGCTATTGAAAGATTTGAGAAAGGGAAGACAAAAGGATAAGAGTAACGAAAGGGAATATTGATGATGGATGGTGCAGTGACCTAGTTAATGATGATGATGTGTTTCTATATGTACATGGATCAGATGATATAGAAGGGCATAACATGCATAATTCAAGTTAATGATAGGTAGAAATTCAGCAGGGGAATTTAGAGTTGTATTATCAGATGTTAGTGTCCGAGGGGATATGAATTGGTGTTTTAAAAATGAAAAAAGTAGAATAGCAGTCGGTGCAAAGAAGAAGAAAGTGAGTGGAGGGTTCATGCTTCATTAGTAATGGGTGGACCAACTTTTCAGATCAAAACATTGAAAGGGAGGCATACAGCATCAACCAATTGGCTTGCAAATTACAAATATTTGGCCAAGAAATTTGAACAAGTTGTGAGAGAAAATGTACTGTCAAACTAGATCAATTGATAAGTCACATTAGGAGGAATGTGGTGTGGATGTTAGCAAGTGAAAGCAATGAGGGCTAAGAAATATGCTCTTCACAATATCAGAGGGGTTGATAAAAGCATTGAAAGATTTGGTTCCTGATAGAAGCATGGAGGACTTTAGGGGGTTCGGAGATGTTATAAGTGATAGGCAAAAGGGATTGATAGAAGCATTGAAAGATTTGGTTCCTGATTCTGAACATAGGTTTTGCATAAGACATATGTACCAGAATTTAAAAGAAAATTTATAGCTTAGAGCTGAAAGATTTATTCTGCAAAGGTGGGAATGAAAATGAGTTCAATTCAGTGATGAGGGAGATTCTAAAGTAGATCCAGAAGTTGATTCTGCTATTAAACAGCCGATGAATGGATTCTAAAAGTCCCATCCATTCATTGGGCAATAAGCCATTTCACAACCCATTGCAAATTGGATGTATTAGTGAACAATATATCTGATTCATTCCACAGTTTCATCTTAGAGGATAGAGAAAAGCCAATTTCACGATGCTTGATGGTATTGGAACCAAATTGATGAGAAAAACGTAAGAGAGGAAGGCTGGGATGGAAAATATACAGGCATGTGCTGCAATAGCTCATAATAGACAAAAAATTGAAGATTTTGTTGACATTTGCTACAATAAGGTTGCATATGTGAAAGGATATACACACTTTATTCATGCAGTTCCTAGAGAAATAGATTATTGCAAGTCAGAAGCATAACCAACCTACCTCCATTTGAAATGAAGCAAGGAAGACCCAAGATAAATTGAAGAGAATGTGCAGGTGAGGACGAAGGAGTTTCCACAAGAGAAGGACTTACCCACAGATGTAATAGATGATTAGGATTTGGCCATAACAGGGCAACATGCAGCAACAACATTAATCCAAAGTCAAAGTTGTACAAGGTCTGTGATTTATATTTTATTTTGAGAATTCTGTTATATGTAACTTATTCATTTCTCTACATGATACTGATAATGCTACTGAACATGATAATGTGATACACTACACACAAGTAAGTAGTACTGCTAGACCTATGAAACAAAGTAAACCAAAACCACAAGGTAAATTTTGAAGGCTAACTATTATAGAAACCGGTGGAATTGCATTATTACGGAAATCTAATCTATTGTATCTGTTTGCAGAATCTTAATGCAAATACAAGAGTTGCAGAGCTATTGCAAGAGCTATAAATTGTTGGTCATGCAAAGTCAAGGATTGACAATGAAAAGAAGAAAAAATGAATTTGTTTGTATAGATGTTGGAACAGGAAGAACTTTTTGTCATTCATTTTGTGTGGCTGTACTAGTATATGTAGATTGTGCTGCCATGATTTTGGCTTATGTAATTGAAATTTGTGAGAGAATACTGGAATATTTCATCCACTTTGCATACCTTAACATTGGACAATCTTTTGAGATTATTGGAATCCTTTCAAGTGAATGAACGAAGTTGTTTCATATATTAATGTTGTTCTTTAAATTCATATCTACACAATTATAATTTAAAAAAACCATAAAACATTACACAATAAAACCATTTGATTTCAGCAATTGCATATATTAGTTCTTAGTTGCCAATTGCAATCACTCATCAATACAATTTAACATCAAGTATAAAAACATTACACAATAAAAACCAAACCAACTGCATTAGTGCTTGACCAAACCCAACTTACACACAAGAATCCAGTTCATACTTATTTTCACACAAGGAACAATCAATAAAACCAAAAGCATCAAAGAGGCAATCCAACCAATGTGCACATATCCATATCAACGGGGAATCCGACAGATTTTCTCTCAACTTCCATGCCATTTTCATCACCAACTTCTTCGTCCTTGTCTTTGATTTCATCACCGTTGGGCACGACTGATCTCTGCTACCCTCACTTTGTGCATTCCTACAGAGTATCACGTGCAGCTAACCAGGTAGCATAGTTTAGTTTGCACCAACGAGAAAAATACATTGATTGTTCTAGCAATAGTAATACAACCACCTTTTTGATTTCTTTTTTCAGAAAATACAACCCTGATATCAGCCATCCTCTGACATGAACAAAATGGAGTAGGAGGAAACCTTAAATCAATGTTAAGTTTCACAAGTGTTCTCCCTCTTTTGCTTGTAGACTCCATCGTATTCTTGTTTCTAAGCTTCTAAAAGCCGCCGCAACTTTGTTTCTACAATAATGGACCATGAGAATCCATTTTCATTATTCATGAGATAATTTAAAGGCCATTTCGTATATTCTTGAAAAATCGAACAATATATAGAACTTCAATCATATAAGAACAAAAGATTGCGGACTGGACGGTAAGCCCATATATTTTCATATGTGATACAAACATGGTTTTTAAAGCTGTGCCATTTTGCTCAAATCTATAATGAGAAACCCGGATGTAATTTGGATAACAAAGTCTCAAAGGGCCAAAACAAGGTTTTTTTTTTAAAATAATACAAAAAAAAAAAAGGATTTGCAAAATATAACAGTTTTTGGAGGGTTCCAAATTTATAACAATCCGGGACTTCGAGTCCCGGATTCATTCAAAATTATTTTTTTTTTTATTATGTGTGTCAGAATCCGGGACTTCAACCCCCGGATTCTGAAAAGCCTGTCAATAGCGTCTCGTAAACAACGCGGTCAAAGACGCGTTTTTTTTTTTAAATGTTTGTCAGAATCCGGGACTTGAAGTCCCGGATTCAATGTGTATAAATTGGCACAAATTCCTCTCTTTTCGTCGCTCATTTCCTTCTCTTCAGTCTTCCCTCGCTCCATTTCGTTTCCTATCGCCGTGCTTCATTGATTTTGCCTTTGAGGTAAATTATTTTAATTTTTAATTAGCTTAAATTTATTTAATGTTTAATTTAATTGTAAATTAGTTTATTTATTAATTAGTTTATAAATTAGTTTATTTATTAATTAGTTTATAAATTAGTTTATTTATTAATTAGTTTATAAATTAGTTTATTTATTAATTAGTTTATAAATTAGTTTATTTATTAATTAGTTTATAAATTAGTTTATTTATTAATTAGTTTATAAATTAGTTTATTTATTAATTAGTTTATAAATTAGTTTATTTATTAATTAGTTTATAAATTAGTTTATTTATTAATTAGTTTATAAATTAGTTTATTTATTAATTAGTTTATAAATTAGTTTATTTATTAATTAGTTTATAAATTAGTTTATTTATTAATTAGTTTATAAATTAGTTTATTTATTAATTAGTTTATAAATTAGTTTATTTATTAATTAGTTTATAAATTAGTTTATTTATTAATTAGTTTATAAATTAGTTTATTTATTAATTAGTTTATAAATTAGTTTATTTATTAATTAGTTTATAAATTAGTTTATTTATTAATTAGTTTATAAATTAGTTTATTTATTAATTAGTTTAGATTTGTTTAATGTTGATATGCCCATATGTCTGTCTGATATAAGACACACTCCTCTGCGACCTTTAGTGACATGGGCTGCAATGTTATGTAAGAACCAATGCCAGGATTCATAAGTTTCTTCATCGACCAACGCGAAGGCTAGGGGTAGAACCTGATTATTAGCATCCAAAGTTACCGCAATCAGTAGTTTGTGCTTGTATTTTGTATACAAATGAGTTCCATCAACGCTGATTATCTGACGACAATGTTCAAACCCGTCAATGCATGGCTTGAATGCCCAGAAAACAAAATTCAATGTCTTATGCGGTTGCTCATTTGGTCGAAGGTGCTTCCACTCGATAATGGTTCCTGGGTTATACTTCGACAGAGCACCCATATATTTCGGAAGCATTGCCACGGAGCTTTCCCATGTACCGTACACAATCTCCACTGCACGTTTCAATCCTTTCCATGCCTTTCCATACGAAATATCATATCCGTATTTTTCTTTGATATTCTCTCGGACATATTTTATCTCGTACGCAGGATCACAACGAACTATTCCTAGCAGTGAGCTGGCTATCGTATTGACGTCGAGGTTATGGTGATCTATACCAACTTGGTTAGATATACATGTATGATCACCACCATACTTCGTAATCATGAAATAGCCCGTATTTTGCTTCAGACAAGCACGAAGCCCCCATCCACAGTATCCTCCTCCAGACATATTCTTGCATTTCACCTTCCAAATCGTAGGCGAGCTTTGAACAACCATATACTCGCGTCTAGCTACTCGATTGAAAAATTTTTAACCGCCGCGATCAATTCTTTCTTTGTTTTGAAAACCATTTTCGTAGAAAGTTTCGGCCTTCCAGGATCATAGAAACTTGTTCGTCCACCGGATGGAAGACCGTAAGAGTCAGGAACTTGTTCGTCAAGTACCGTGTTCATGAATTGGGGAACTTCACGCATTATCGGATCATACGGCATATGTGACCCAGTAGGCTCGTTCGACGTTGGAGTTCTCATTTCGTCAACATTTTCGTCACTATCTGATCCTTCAGTTGAATGCTCACTGGAGGTGACGTTTTGAGCACTGTCCCCAAACAAATCATCCGGCTCTTGTACATTTGCATCAAATGTGTTATACTCTCCATGATACTCTTGAAACACACTTCTTGTTCCTACAGTGGACCCCCATGCAATAGGTTCTTCAGTCGCAGACGATATATAATGATCCCAATCATGATATGTAGACGTCCCAGCTTCATCATCAACAGCCATTGTTCTGAAGCCCTGCGTGATGATGGGTATGAATGACTGAGGATCATCATCATGTGCCACGTCGTCATCTACTGGCAGTGTCTCGACATATAGATAAAGACAGTCTAATGTGGGCAGATCAAGCATAAATTGTAGACTATCATCATCTGTTATGTGCACATGTTCTTCAATGTAGCTAGCCATCATATTGTAAGAATATTTCGTTGACAATTTAATGTGAAACTCCTGTGGGTTGATCGCAAGCATTCGCTGAACATCATATATCAATTGAGAATAGGTAATCGAACGAGATATTCTCATCGGCCTCGTTGCTGGAATACTGTATCCTACCCTCCCTTCAGCAACAACAACGTAACCTCCATAGTAGATCAGAACATTTACACTAGCCATTTCTGTGTAAAGAAAAACTATATTTAATACAGAGAAAAATTATATTTAATAAAAAAATATTGTAATTTATCACCACTTTACATGAGAAATAATAATTAATATTAACAGAATTTATATATATAAAAGCAATTAAAATATTAACCACCATATTTATCAAAAAAACAACTTATAAAAAATTAAAAATTAAAAAATAAAAAAGAAATATTTAAACGCTATCTCACCACTTTAAATTAAAATAACTAATTTCAATTTAAAATTTGGATGTATAGCATTTACATCTCCAAAATAAAGTAAACACGACTTTTTTTAAAAATCAAATAACATTAATTTGATGTTTGATTTCCATGATTTTATTAAAAAAAAACAACACAAATTTCGAAATCTATAAAAAAAAATTTTAAATCTAAATAAATCAACTAACAATAATTATAATTACGTATAAAAATAAATATCAACAGAAAAAAATGACAATAAAAAGATATATTGAATTGATTTCTAACGTCTTTAAATTAACATAACTAATTTCGATTTTAAATTTTCTAGTATAGCATTTATATCTCCAAAATATAGTAATTACAAGATTTTTCAAAACTAACTACACCAACTCCAAAATCTTAAAAATTAATTTTTTTAAAAAAAGGAAATTACATCGTCATATTCAAAATAATTTTCGAATTATAAAAAAAAATACTACTTATAATCTTAGAGTGCTTCCAGGTTATTGGAGGGGATAAGACCCGCTTAAAACCCAACTTCCTTAGACAAAGCAACGTCCCTCAGTAAGTCCAGCCGGTACAAGCCATTTTTAAGCCGGTCTATGAGGGACTCTCTTAGATCTTATATTAATATGTCAAATCAGAATTACTATCAACTAGTGAAAACCTTAACAAACCAAAATTTAATTTATGAAATTTCATTTATAATATATATAATAAATCCTAAAAAAATTAAATATGCATAATAATTACCTTTTAATCTGTGATATGCAGAACCAGTATAACGACTTCGATCAGATTGAGGGCCGAGGCTTTGATTTGGACAAAGAATATTAATTAGGGACGAAAGATTTGATTTAAGATATCAATTGATACAAAATAATCAATTGTTGTGAGCGATTTCTGAAGGAAAGGAGAGGCAGTATTTATAGGCAAAGGAATCCGGAGTTCAAATCTCCGGATTCAAAAATATCACGCAAAAAAACCTTCTGAATCCGGGACTTCAACTCCCGGATTCAATATAAGCCGTTAAATAAATAAGAATCCGTGTGTTAAACGTCCGGAATCATTTCAAACCGTTCAAAAAAAAAAATCTTGTCAGAATCCGGGACTCAGAGTCCCGGATTCTATAAATAAATATTAAAAAAAAAACAAACTTTGTCAGAATCCGGGGGTTGGAACCCCGGATTCTGACACTTACGAAAAAAGTTAAAAAAAAAAATAACAAGTGTCAGAATCCAGTCCAGTCCCGGATTGTTATAAAATCGGAATTCGTCCCAAACTGTTACAATTTTGGAATTTCATTTGGTTTTTATAATATTTTAAAAAAAAAGCCGCCAAAACAACCCTCCCCTCTCGTTTCTTACCCATTTGTTTTTTTTTTTTTGGTTTCCAAGTCTTCTTCATTTCCATGTTTTAATCTTCATCGAAGAAGACCAGATGACTGTGGCAGTGGGAACATTTTCATTGCTGTACTCCCTTTTTCTTACTTCTAAAAACTATTCCACTTTATCCTTTCCCCAAATGTATTGGTCTTAATTGTCACAATGTTTTTAATGCAGCTGCCCTCCATGTTTTCCACAATTTTCCCGCTTCTCCGGCAGAGCTTTCCCCATCTCAATCTTTTCAGCGATCTGCACAGCTCCGGTTTCTGCTGCCCGCGCCGTGCTGCAGAACAGCACTTCAGGTAAGAACCATTTGCCCTCCAATCACTTGAGTTCCATGCCCTTTTTCAGCTTTGTGTATCTTATTTTGTAGATTTCGTGGTAGCCAAGGTTGCTGAAGCCGATCGTTTGTTAGCCATTAAAGTGAGTCTTTCACTTCGAATGCTGCTCCACTTGGATATTTTGATTACGGTGATTATTTTTATGACCCCTTCAGTTTGTTTCAGAAGAGGGCTTCGGAGATATCCTCAAATTTAAAGGGAACCTCCATATTTTTAGTTGGTGGGCATGTTTTTCTTTTCCTTTCAGACATATTTCAGAGCATACTGTCGAGGTTGTGTGAATCGTATCGTTATTTCCTGTCTCTGAAGGAATGAACAGCTCATATAAATCTAACTTGGGTGTAATTCTGGCGGATGCTTTCCGATATTACTACTTTGACAGGTTTTTTAAGGGCCACTGTTTCTCAATTTAATGTTATTGTAGATGCTACGATGGTGGACTTGATTTAGAATGGTTTCACACTGCAGTGATAGTTTGGTCGAGGAAGCTGCTGGCGGGAAAGACGCGGCGATATCATTGGTTGAGCGCGAAGAAGAGGGATATCTTGCATCCGAGGTCACTTCCTTTTTGAAAAGTTCATTAGTCCCGTGCTTTTGTGCATGTTAAATTATGGCTGATGTGTGGAATTGCTGCTGAAATGCATTTTAGACTGAAGTATTGAAGCAGTTGTCATCAATGGGTCGGCTGATTGTTTGTGCTGGAAATGGTGCTGTTAAAAGTTCATCGAATTTGTACGATTATAAATATCAACAACATGATTTTGTTATAACTACAAAGTTGCATTATCCCTGTAATGTAAGCCTGATTAAGCACTTGCACTTTTAGGGCATTGTTGAGGCATGGCATTTCAATATGGATCGATGTGCCTTTAGACCTGGTGGCCAGAGATATAATGGAAGATAGAATTCAACTATCTGCATCAGATACTATATTATACAAATCTTCTGATGAGGTTCATTCATTTAAGATTTGAGTTTCTGTAGAATATGTAAACACACCACTCCTAGCAACATGTGCATAATGGTTTTATGTATCAGATTCTTGATCGATTAACTACATTGTATGATAGTGGTCGAAGTGGATATTCTACCGCTGATGCAACCATTTCACTTCAGAGTATGGTTACTCGTACATGCATTGTTCCTCTTTGTCTTGATGGGTTTCTTTGATGCACGCTTGTGTTTGTATGTGGCAGAATTAGCTACTGAGTTGGGTTATGATGAACTCCAAGAGGTTACAGTGGAAGATATGTGTATGGAGGTGAATAATTGTTAGAATTTGAAAAGGAAGTATTTTACAAATGTTTAACTGACAACCAAGTCATAGAATACCTGCTCTTTATGTTGAACAGGTTCTGAAGGAGATAGAAAGACTAGTGAGAGTGAAGAAGATGATGGAAGAGGCTGCAAGACCATTTTAACTGCCAGGTGCATTTTTGTTAGTGTCCATATAAGGTTTTGAGTGATCTATGCATACTTTGTCGGCTGCATTATGGTTTTTCAAATATAAAATCTGAGTTCTTTAACATTTTATGATGCTGCTATACAGTAATCCTTGTGAGCTCCTCCCTCTAGATCAACATATGGCTTTTTTCCCTGCGTTCGTGTGACCTAGTGGTTTTATGCATGTATCTGCTATACATCCGATTGTTAACCATGTAATTTGTGTCAAAATATTATGAGCAGGCCGTCAAGGACAACATTCGCATGTGTAAAATTTGCACCCTCCCTTATAAAGTTGAAAAATTTTATCGCTGAAGCCTCGACGTCCATTTAAAGTTGGGGCATTGATTAAATTTTTGGGTTTTGAATATACATGCATTCATATGTTATTGATATATACAACGCGACAAACAAGCATTATTCAACAATTGAATGACTTTTTTTCAGGAAATGACTGAAATCATGGATACACATTAAGCAGATTGAATCTATTATTACATGTGCAGTCTTGGAATTTGCAGATTGATAATTGGTGACTGACGTTTTGTTTGCCATTTTGGTGGTTCAATCAGAGAGCGGCATCTCAAATGGAATATCTCTGTTTTAGCAAACTGATGATGGTAGTGTGGTTGTGTGAGGGAGACTATTTGATCAATTCCAGTTTCACCATCTGTTATATATTGATCCAATGAACATTACTATTGTTATATGATAATAAAATTGCTTCATATGATACATACATATATAAGGTAAACAAGGGTGTTTGTGTCCATTTGGTGTACCATTCATATTCCTAATATAATATGCAATAGTAGGATTGATTGGACAATGTGGGCTTTCCTTTGTGTATCAAAATTCTCATCGTACACGTCTCCTCACATCATTTTGTCCAATCTTGGGATGTGAAGCCCATGCTCTCAAAGTCTCATCACTTTAATTTTCGCCTTTTAGTTAACCCAATATACAAGTCGCAAAAATGTACCATTTGTGTATATAAAAGAAATTTCACTCCCCCAATGCACATTATCCAGAACCGACCCCTTACTTTGTTATCTATTAATGCATAATGATAGCAAGTTATCCTCATGGAACCTATGCACTAAGAGGAACAAATTAATGCAAATGCAGTGGAAAAGTTGAATTTGAAGCATTGATGCTTCTTGGGTTGCTTCCTAAAAGTGGAGAAACAACATTGTAAGGAAACTATAGTCAGAAAAAGCCAGCAAGTGTCGCTTTTAATTTCTTGCTGGATTCAAGGAGTACCCAGGGTTTATTTTTAGTTCTCTGCAGTCGGGAACATGCTGGGAGGGCCTACAAGTTCCATGGGGGATGAATTTTCACAAAACTATTGTTGGATGAACCATGTTGGCCTCGTGTATTTATAGAGTTAAATGACATTTAGTTTCAAGAAATGAAAGGCATGCATTTTAATCCCAAAAATAAAGAAAGAGAATAATAGCGAAAAGAGACAAAACAATGAAACAGACTTAAACCCCCCATCTAGAATTTCTCTTCCCTCTGCATGCACCACCTCCCTCTTCACTCCCACTACCACTGCATTTGTACTCTTGTACCTCATCATCATCATTCTATCTATCTATCTGTCTATCTATCTATATATATATATATATATAATCTCCCTTAGAACAGAACTCATTCTATCTCTATCTCTCAGGTCTCTCAGCAGCAGAGCTTTAATTTCTTGTCATTAATGGCGGAGCACCCCCCAAGCACCTATGATTTCTTGAACCTGAACACAACGGGTCACCCATCCAAAAGAGTACTCAACCCATCCTCCAACATCTCCAGAATGTTCTCCTGTCTCTACTGCAACCGCAAGTTCTGCACTTCACAGGCTCTGGGGGGACATCAGAATGCCCACAAGCGCGAGCGAGCCGCCACTCGCAGGGCCGCCGACTCCCTCTCACGCTTCCACAACCAGCCTCTGGAGATCGACACTGCGGCGCCGCATTATGGCTACTGGGTCCATCCTCCGTCTGCCACCGCTTCCGCCGAGGATGCAGAACTTGGTGACAATGTCAATGTCAACCTCGACCTCACGCTAAGGCTGTGATTGCGAACGATAATAAGTATATTCACATATATATATGTATTAGCTACCATCTGCAAATTTGATTATATTGTTGAAGATGAGGATGGGTTTAGGAGTGGAAATGTGGATGACATATATATTAAGATAGCAGCTAATCAAGTCAAGTAGTTGTTGGTTATGCATGCTTGCTTAGTTCAATGGATATATGGTTTGAGCATGCAGCAGCATTCTATTTCACTTTGCCAGATCCAACTACTTTTTTCTGAAATTACTTTAGTTGATGTTCACTTGGGACAACATTTTTATTCTCAAATGTAACCAGTTGCCTTTCTCCATGTTATACGTTACTCCTCGTTGCTTCCATATACTCATTAATCTATAGTTTTATAAAAGAAAATGGAAAAAGAACTATCTGCTTTTTCTATTTATTTAAAAGGTTAATCTATTAATGGGTTAAAATCGAGGGATATATACGAGTAGAGAGGGAGATGACTTATATAACGTATTAACTGAGAATCGAACCCATAAAGTCGAAGAAGGTACTTTCACGTTATTCTGAGTCTTGTTAACTTATATGTGCCCCTTGCGATCTTTACGTTTTCTAAGCAATGACTGAGACAGTTAAGCGTTGATGGATCCTCACAATTTTAATTACAACGTAGCGATCGATTTCACTTTATTCATATACTCGTATAAATTATTTCCCTTACAGTAATTGGCACACGTGCCAGCCAATAATTTTTTTGAAGAAAAATATCACGTGCACTTTAATTTATTAGAAGTCATTAGTGTATATCCAGATTTGAATATTATCAAAGACTCTTACTTGATTTATGAGCAAACTAAATATGCATGCAACCATTTTTGTTTTCAAATTTACTGGTGACGCCAACTGACGATTTATATGCATTTGATTGTCAACGTCATTTGATTTAGGCTCATTTTTTAATGGACTTCATTTAAATATGCTTATATATTTATATATAGTCTGAATTTCTTGTTAATTTAATAGGAATGGACTTGATTGGTAGCGTGACTGGATCATCTTCATTTCCCACTCATTATTACTCATTGCATTTATTGTAAATATATTAACTGGATCATCTTCATTTCCCAGTCATTATTATTCATTTCATTTATTGTAAATATATTATGAAGGTGTAGCGTACTCCTAATCTCGAATTCCTGAATAAAATTGGATTCACTTGCGTTTGTGAGATGGTATCACAAATTGTTTTTGTGATATATTTACAACTCACCCGAATAATGAAAAATTATTAATTTTTATGAGAAATATATTACTTTCTATTACAAACATGCTTCAAGCTCGTTTACCTATCATCGGTTGTTCTATATTTAACATGAGCCGTTGGATCAGGCTTTAACTCTCCTGTTTATTGATTACAAATATTCGTGATTAACTTAGTTGACTCTGTGGCTTCCATTAAACCAATTTGATTTATCTTCTTCTTTCAACTTCGAATTCGCAGGGGCAAATGAGTTATCAGCAAGGAAATTACTCTGCTCCAGGTTTTATATGTTTTCCTCTTAATTAATTTCACATTGATTCATCCCTGAGATTTTCGATTCTATGTTTGTTCGATCTGTTCAGGGTATGGGACGATCTATCCTCCACCTCCGGCTTACCCTTCTGCCCCACCTCAGCCGCCGCCGCCACCCCCATATGGCTACCCTTATCCCGGTTATCAAGGATACCCTCCACCGCCACAGTATCCCCCCCTGCCGATTATCACCATCACCATCACCATCACGATAATGATTCTGGTTGTACCTCCTTCTTACAAGGCTGGTATGTATTCATAATGCGTTATGTGTAGTACCTATAATTCATCTGTTAAACTTCATATCTGCCTGTTTCCTTCAAGATATACTCTTGAAGGATTTGATTTTGGTGATACATTGTGTTGTTCAAACTTGCCTTGATCCTCAGGTGGTATTCAACAACCCAACCATGTGGTTTACAGCGTTCTAGTTAGTCTTGATGCATAGGTTCACTAGTAAAGGGTTTTGGCCGTGTCAAGTTAAACCACACCTAGCTTCAACTATGAATTGTTGGATATAGATTCATACTTCGGTAAAGAGCACGAGTCTCATGTATCCCCACGCTATGACTACCGTGATGAGTCCGTTGTCTGGTTACAACTCAAAGGCAAAGTGAAGGGAAAGCAAACTAAATTCTTTTAAAGTTTATACTCACATTCGAAGTTTCTACCATTGTTTATTTGTTGAATGCTATAAAGGGTACCTAATTTTGCTGGTGGTGGATAAAATGGCTTGATCTGTTGTTTATGAACAATGTAGAGTAAAATGACTGAGTAGGATAAAGATAACAGTTATCTTAAGAGTGAGACAGGCGTTCGAGTTGGACCTTTATGATCATCTTATTTCGAAACATTACTCAGAGTCTCACAGATAATATCTATCTACCTATTAAGGTAATTTTATTTGTTTATCGTGACTTCCTTTTCTTTGTATGACTCTACCTTGCTGACCAATATATGAGGTTTCTCTGTCTTTCTTTTCAAGAAATCGTCAACGTGGGAGTGATGGTTTTGTTTGTCTATGCAGTTTGGCTGCCCTTTGCTGCTGTTGTGTATTAGAGGAATGCTGCTTCTGAGGGAACAAGCCACCATTGTTCCAACTCACGGAAATACCGTTCGTTTCATGAGATTGTATTCTTATAATATGCACTATATTCTACTTTTGATGAATTGAAAGTTTGATTGGATTTACATATTTGGTTGCCTTTGTGCTGTCTTATCTAGTGAAATGTACATGTATGAGTATATTATGCTTTTTTTGGAATATGTTTACATCTTGTTGTAACCAAATCCTAGCATTCTTAAAATAATGATATCGAATCCTTAAGTTTCATATTTTGAGAAGAAAGCGTTTAACACATGTGCCGAGTGATTTGATGAATGTGGACAAAAGAGAGTTTTTTGAAAAGTAGTTGTCGATACATTTGAGCTAATTTAAATTTTGTGCTTTCATGTTGCCGCCACTTAAAAGGTCAAATGGCTTCTCAGTGGAAAAAAATGGAGATCCCAAATCTTGCAATAGATTAGGCGATAAGTACATCTAAGAGACCATTATAGCGACTCTGCAATCACATTTTTCCAACTCTTAACATCAGGAATATGTCCGCATTCATTCAGTATCCAAATTCAGTCTAATCATCTTCTTTCCCACTCTTGCATGCAATACTGGTCGTTTCATATGATGGCATGCAAGGGATCACATTGCTCCATCACATACAGCAGAGACAAGTGGACCACAACTCATCCTGTATTATGAATGTATATATTAAATATACACCCCCACACAATAAGAAAGCACATTAAGCTTAGAGTCAAGGAGCAAAGAAACAATGACTGTGAGGGTAATATGGTAGAAATTCTCACATCACAAAAGCATCCAATAAAGACGGTACAAACTGTTAAGTATTCATTGTGTACAAGCATTTAGGTTTCAGTTGATTCACTTGGACAGCAAAAACTAGAATTCTTAATCAACATAAGCAGTACCTGGAATTTTTAATCGAACAAAGATTGTAAAAAGAATAGCTAAAGATTAAAGCAAGTGTATACCATAAGAATGTTAATAGCAAAGATTTACTGTAAATGTTGCTTATATGGTTCACAATGATAGCGACTTAATAAACAGGCCCAGGCCCAAAGTCATACATGTATATAATAGGAGGCCCAAGGCCCAAGATACAGAGCGAACATACTATAAATAAGCAGAAAGCGAGGGAGGGAAGTTAATCAACTGAGTGGAAATTAGTTCATATCTAGCGTAGCTAGAGGACAGGCAAGGCCTGGGTTTAGTGTTCGATATTTCTGTAATTCCTGTACATTTCCTGTGATTTCATCAATAAATACTTCATCTTTGCAATTCATTGAATGATTCCGAGTTAGTTACGAGTAATATCGTAACAATTGGTCCGACCCTACCGATTCGAAGTTAGCGCGAAGGAAATCACGAAGCAATGGCATCGACGAGGTCGGAAGCGAAGGTGGAAGCTTTGGAGAAGACGATGGGCGTGGTGCAGGGTAATATAACGGATCTTCAGGAGAACGTCAGTAGCATAACAAAAGCGCTAGCAGCATTGACGGAATCAGTAGCGCGAATCGAAGCGAATCAGGAGGTAAGTCGAATGCGAGGTGAACACGGGGGGAATCATGGGCGCGGTCACATGAGGAGAGGCGCAATTACGGCAGAACATGAGGAGGAGGAGGAAACTAGAGAGTCGTACAGAGAATATAGACCAGCAGGCGATGACGAACTAAGACACGCCCTGAAACGAGTGGAGATACCGGGATTTGATGGTTCAGACCCGAGAGGATGGGTAGGACGTGCGGAACAGTACTTTGAATTACATGAAACACCAGTAGCGCATCGATTGAGGTTAGCACACATTCATATGGACGGGCCTACATATCACTGGTTTCAATGGCTGCGCTCGAAGGTACCGGATATAACCTGGGGGAGATTTGCTGAAGAATTGATTAAAAGATATGGTGGCAGGAGACAGGCAAACCCATTCTTCATTCTGGCTTCACTGAAACAAGGTAATCTCACTCTTGATACCTATATCGAACAATTTGAGGTACTACTGGCCCAGGTGGGAGAATTACCTGAAGACCAGTGCTTAGGATATTTCTTGAGTGGATTACGGGAAGAGATTAGCAGAAAAATCGGAATTCATGAGCCTAGGACGATCATGCGAGCGATGGATTTAGCGAGGGCTATTGATGAAGAAATAAACGGGTATTGGGGGTCGTATAGACCGGGACAGTTGATGGGAAATGTATCAAAGAACTATAGGACAACATCTTTTAACGAACGCGGTGACAGAACAGGGGGAATGCCGTGGGACAGGAATCACACACAACCATTGAACAACATGACTAATCGAAGGGAGCCACCGAGTTATAACCAGGACCGAAGGAGCACTAATAATTCGTCGACAACAGTACAGAAATCAGATGGGAGTAGTACTGGGTTGGGACAGGGTGGAAGAAACAGCGAAACGAAGAGGGAGAGTAAGATTGTATCCCAACAGGAATTTCAAAGAAGGAAAGAAAAAGGATTATGTTTTAGATGTGGGGAAGCATACTCACCAATGCACAAGTGCGCTTTCAAATTGCTGCAAGTGGCATTGGTTGAAGAGGAAGGGGACAATAGAGGGGAACCAGAAGACCATCAGGAAACAGAGGCAGAGGAGCAGACCAGGGTCCAAGATTATGGGATGGTTGAGCTTCCATTGTTTTCAATCAGTGGCATGTCACAGCCACAAACAATGAAACTCAGAGGTAAAGTTCAGAATGCAGTGGCAATAATCATGATAGACAGTGGGGCCAGTCACAACTTCGTTTCACGAAAGTTGATAGAGAAGTTGGGGGTCAGGGTGGAGGAAGAGGCTCAGTTTGGGGTATGTCTAGGAGATGGAACTAAAGTACAATGTCAGGGGATCTGCAAAAACAATAATCACAGGCCACTTGTTTGAGTTGGGAGGAGTTGAGCTAATACTGGGAGTCGAATGGCTAAGAACATTGGGGGAAGTAGTGGTGGATTGGAACAAAATGAAAATGAGATTTAGTGAGAATGGACAGATGGTGGAATTAACAGGGGACCCTACATTACAAAGAGCTATCCTTTCTCTCAAATCAATTGGAAAATTAACAGAGGTGGAATTTGCAGCTACAATATTAACAGTAGAGAGAATTACAAGGGAGGAAGGGGCAGGAATAACAAGGCAGCCGTACCCTGCAGCAATCCAAGAGGTGCTAAATAATTTCAGAAAGGTTTTTGATAAACCCCAAGGATTGCCTCCCCAGCGCAGACAAGATCATAGCATTATGATAAAGGAAGGACAAGGACCAGTACAAGTCAGGCCCTATAGATACGCTCACCGACAGAAAAACGAAATAGAAAAGCTGGTCACAGAAATGCTACACGCTGGAGTGATACAACCAAGCAATAGCCCATATTCAAGCCCAGTTATTCTAGTCAAAAAGAAGGACGGTAGCTGGAGATTTTGTGTAGACTACCGAGCCCTCAACGAAGTGACTGTGTCGGATAAGTACCCTATACCGGTGGTGGATGAGCTATTGGATGAATTACATGGGTCAAAGTGGTTCTCCAAACTGGATTTAAGAGCAGGGTATCATCAGATTAGAGTAAAGCAGGAAGATGTGGAGAAAACAGCCTTCCGGACGCATTTGGGGCATTACGAATTTCTCGTTATGCCGTTCGGATTGAAGAATGCACCTTCAACGTTCCAAGCTATAATGAACGACATACTTCGACCCTACCTCAGGAAATTTGTATTAGTATTCTTTGATGATATACTCATATTCAGCAGGAGCGTGGATGAACATGCTAAGCATCTTCGGATTGTGTTGCAAATCTTACAAGACAACCAGCTGTGTGTCAACGAAAAGAAGTGCGAGTTTGGATTGGAAGAAATAGAATATCTGGGACATGTAGTGTCAGGGACAGGCGTGGCTGTGGATAAGAAAAAAGTCATGAGTGTCAGAGATTGGCCCACCCCAAGCAATATTAAAGGGTTGAGGGGATTCTTGGGCCTCTCGGGGTACTACAGAAAGTTCATAAAAGACTATGGTAAGAAGGCTAAACCCCTAACTGAGCTGTTGAAAAAGGGATCATTTGGATGGAACAAAGAGGCAAATACAGCCTTTGAAGAACTTAAGCATTGTCTCATTACTGCACCAGTGCTTAAGCTGCCCAACTTTGATGAAGATTTCGTGGTAGAATGTGATGCTTCAGGGCGGGGCATCGGGGCAGTGCTAACTCAAGGGGGTCAACCCATTGCATTCTATAGTAAAGCATTGGCAGATAGAGCATTGAGTAAATCAACATATGAGAAGGAGCTCATGGCTTTGGTATTGGTAGTGAGGCATTGGAGACCCTATTTACTCGGTAGAAAATTCGTAGTCTTGACTGATCATAAGTCTCTAAAAGAACTCCTACATCAGAGAATTACGACACCTGATCAACAACAGTGGATAGCCAAACTCATGGGATATGAGTTTCAGATTAGGTACAAAGCAGGAGCACTTAATGGAGCAGCGGATGCCCTATCAAGATGTGTAGACACGGCTATGAACAGCATCTCTATTCCACAATGGCAAGATTTAGATGAGATAAAAGCAGCAGTACGTCGGGACCCGGCTTTACTAGAGGTGATTTCAAGCATAGACAAGGGAGAAACAGAAAACTCACCATATACAATATCTCACGGGGTACTGTTATACAAGAATAGGGTAGTGCTACCTGCCCAGTCGAAGTGGGTTGCCAAGATTCTAGAGGAAGGCCACAGCTCTATCGAAGGGGGACACGCAGGGGCTTTCCGCACGATGAAAAGGATATCACAGGGCTTCTACTGGAGAGGGATGAAAAGGGATGTATTCCAGTTTGTGGCTGAATGTCTAGTGTGTCAAAGACAGAAATATCAGGCAATGAAACCAGCAGGATTATTACAACCTTTGCCAGTTCCAGAAAGAGTATGGGACGATATATCAATGGACTTCATAACAGGGCTGCCTAAATCACAAGGTTTCGAAGTGTTGTTTGTGGTGATCGACAGGCTGTCGAAATACGGCCACTTCATAACACTAAAACATCCCTATACAGCCCAGAGTGTAGCAGGAAAGTTTGTGAAGGAGATAGTACGCCTGCATGGGATTCCTAGATCGATCGTAAGCGACAGAGATCCCATCTTTATGAGTACTTTCTGGAAAGAAGTTTTTCGATTGCAGGGTACGAAGTTAGCCATGAGTTCAGCATATCACCCGGAATCGGACGGACAGACAGAAGTGCTAAATCGATGCATAGAAACATACCTTCGTTGCTTCGTGTCAGAACAACCAAGAGCTTGGAGTTCCTGGGTCCATTGGGCTGAGTATTGGTATAACACTTCGTATCAATCAGCGGCGGGGATGACTCCTTTCGAGGCAGTGTATGGCCGCAAACCTCCAGGGATCGTCAGGTTCTTACCGTCCGAATCTAAGGTAGCGGCAGTAGCCAGAGAATTAAGGGATAGAGATGAAGCTTTAAGGCAGCTCAGGTACAACTTGGAACGGGCTCAGCAGCGCATGATAAGAAACACCAATAAACATCGGCGGGATGTGGAGTATGAAGTAGGAGAAAAGGTGTTTCTTAAACTTAGACCTCACAGACAACAATCTGTCTGTTCCAGAATTTTCCAGAAATTGGCTCCCAAATATTTTGGTCCCTTTGAGATAACTCAGAGAATAGGAAAGGTGGCCTATAAACTACAGCTTCCAACGGGATCACGGATTCACCCCGTGTTCCATGTGTCACAGCTCAAGAAGGCGGTGGGAAAACATGATCAGACACGTGTGATGCCAGAGGAATTAGAACAAGATCTTACCTTTAGCTATGAACCCATCAGAATACTCGCGCATCGTCAGAAGAAACAGGCAGGAATCATGGTGCCGCAAGTTCTGGTGCAATGGAGGGGCAGACCAGTGGAGGAAGCCACATGGGAAGACGACGCAGATTTTAGAGCTCAATTCCCAGATACAAGCCTTGAGGTCAAGGCTTCTTTGGGAGAGGAGATTATTGATAGCGACTTAATAAACAGGCCCAGGCCCAAAGTCATACATGTATATAATAGGAGGCCCAAGGCCCAAGATACAGAGCGAACATACTATAAATAAGCAGAAAGCGAGGGAGGGAAGTTAATCAACTAAGTGGAAATTAGTTCATATCTAGCGTAGCTAGAGGACAGGCAAGGCCTGGGTTTAGTGTTCGATCTTTCTGTAATTCCTGTACATTTCCTGTGATTTCATCAATAAATACTTCATCTTTGCAATTCATTGAATGATTCCGAGTTAGTTACGAGTAATATCGTAACACACAACCTTCCCACAATAGTGGGAATCATGCTTTGACAAACATGACAATTGGCTGAGCAACAGTTCCAGATAATTAAATCACGCAAAACTTCAATAATCTCTCCACTAGCTCTCTTATTATATAGACAGAATTATATAACATGAGAGAAGATGCCATGAACAAATATACTAGATAACTGACAATGTTTGTCCTGCAACCAGACGGCCATATACAGTCTTCTAAAATCTTTGTCACTTTCATCAGGAGTAACTCACACAATTCAAATAACAGATGTGTTTGAGCTTGATTCGTTGAGGTGATAACACCTCGTCAGCCAGAAGCAGGTTTAAAGGTGGCAAATTTCAGCGTTTGTTGGATGAGTAAAAAACATCTCATTTCCAAACTATGTTACCGGAGAGCAGTTTAGCTAAGTTAGCGCAGCTTAGCTACTTATCCAATTTTTAATTAGGATATACCAAGAATCTACAAGGAAATACATGACATTGACGATACAGAACTATCATAAGCAGCAAATCATGATACTATCATAATTATTCCACAAGAACCTCTTTGCACGTCAAATGAATGCATTATGATAATACGCACCAATTGCATGGAGAAATATTTATATAATTCACAAAAGTCAGTTTTACAGCATTCATTGCAACAAACTTTTGAAACGATATTGTGCACACAAGACAAGTAAATGAAGTAAATTAAGATCTTTCTAAATCAGGTGAAATTTGAATTGCAATAGTTGTAACCACAAAATCTAGCACACCGCAGTCTGCTAGTGATGCACTTTCTTAAAAACGAAGAAGCTTCCAGCAATCCAGCTTAGGAAGCAAGGCCCCAATAAAGCAGAGTGTTATTCTATTTTGTGGGCCAAAAACAGATTAATTACCTATATAAGAAGGAAAAATGAGTCACAGGGCAACCTGCATGGGCAGAAGCAGATGAACAAAATCTAAATAAGCCAATGATGCTTGAAACATGTCACACAGCAACAATAACTAGATAACCTTTTCCATTCAGCTAGATATAGAGAATAACGTAATTGACTCAATTTAAGCCAATGCATATCCTATCAACAAGACACTGTTGCACTTCTCCTGCCTGACCATCAAAATAATCTCCGATTATATACATGTTGTCCACATTGTCAGACAAAACGACCAAAACATCATTAGATGCAAAGAAATGCCAAAGCCAGAATACCCGGATCAAAAAACATCTAAGCTGAGTTAGATAACTACAGCAGCGAATTTGGTACAGACTTTACATTCCTTCACCATAATAAAAAAAGAAGGATTGAACTAAGCACCGGTATCCTTACTATCGCAGTTGCTGGAGATCCGCAGACCGGGTTGGGGACCACGATTCCGAGTCTTGGATGGCAGAATGTTGTCCAAATTAATCTCGGCGAGTAGATCATCATCCAAGTCGAGTCCATCGGAGAAATCGCTGTCTGAATCCTGGCTAGAATCGGAATCCACGAGCAATTTTCCCTTGCCTTTCTCATTCAACAAAATCCCCTTCCCCTTAGTGTCAACAGTCTCAGCTTCCTCATCCGAATGCCGTTCTCCATCATCATCATCATCGCTGTCGTCTTCTTCTTCGGCGTCGTAGTCCTCTTCGTCTTCGTCATCATCTTCGAGTTCTGATGCTTGGAACTCCGGCATTGTTAATCCATGGATGCCATTTTTCTCTGAGGAGATTTCGAGTTTTTGCTTTTTGTTGGAATCCGGTGTGTTAACCTCTTCGACTTCGTCGGGCCTGCGTTTCTCAGGCAGACTGGCATCGTTGGGGTCTGCCATGGAGAGCACAACTTGGTCCCGCGGTTAGGGTTTAGCGCCACAGTGAGACAGTTTTGGCCCAATATTTAATAAGGAGGCCCAACAATTCTTTATTATTTCAATAATGATATAGTCATTTCTTCGATGATATAATAATTTCTAAAAAGAAGACAGAACTTGAAATAACTTATACGTGCTTAGAACATATAAATCTATTTTAGAAGTTTATTTCTTATTAGATTTTATTTCAAAAATAATTTGTTGAAGTGTGTGGATAAATACATTTTGGATAACCAATAGATATTAATGTTCTTGGTATTATAAGATATTTTTTATTGTCGAAATTATCAAATGGCTATAAAATTAGTAATTTAGAAAAGCATATTTTATTTGAAAAAAAGAAATAAATGTTTAAGATTATTTTAATTTTTTTAACATATATTTTTAAAAATTGTTGGGTAAAAATTTGTCACATATATGGAGAATATAATGGAGATTTAAGAAAACATGTAAAATATTAATATAAGATTTTTTTTAAACGGGTTATAAGCTGTTTTGAAGAGCTTATAAACTCCACCGAACACCCTCTAAAGTCTAAACATTAATTTTTGTTTTTTTCTTGCACGGGAATCCGCACCATCAGTAGATTTACGCTGAGTAAGTCCTTAAACTTAATAAATTAAAGTAAATCATACTATATATATATATATATATATAAAAAAGACGCATAACCTACTCTCAAACTCAAGCAAAGACTTGCGGTTTGTCGACAAACTTAATGCGTTTGATCCATAGGTATACACATGTAAGCAATTTAACACATTTGTGGAATTAAATTTGGCTATAATTATTGTGAATATGCTTATCCTGTATTAAATAATACAGTATGTGTCTTTTTGAAAACACGGTGAGATAATGTAATTCTCAAATATTATAGTAGAATTTTTCACCTTATCCGTGATTTTTACGATAATAATTTATATGAGTTTTCACGTAAAATTTCAATGTCCTTTTTTATTTTTTAATCTTATGTTTTATCTCGAATTGTCCACCTGGAACCAACGGTAACATGGAGAATTCATTCCAATATATCTTCAAATTGTTCATTCGATGAAATGGAAATATTATTGACCGGATGATTATCATTCTTCATGAAACTTGATGTAACCGAATTGCCCCTAGCCGCGAGGTGCCAAGAGATCGGGAGGTCTCTATGTGGGAGATTAGTCATAGAGCTCCGGACAGCTTAAATGGACAAGCGGAAATGTGCTATGATGGGTCACCTACAACTACATAAACACATCAGAGAGTGTCGTAAATATTTTCGACGAAACTCCTCCGATGTGTAAGTCAGATTAGATGCACAGGGATAGAGAACAAAGGCATGTGTAAAGCGAAAAACTTCCGATCTCTCTCATTCCTCGTAAAATGAAGCATAGATGGTATTTATATGGGAGGCTTGGCAGCCAAAATGGGTGTGTTACCTGTGTTGTCACTGTCTTAGTAGATTTTACGGTGGACGTTAATATCAAGGTTTGTTTCTTAATGATTACCCGAGATTTGATCGGCTGGCACTGGTACCAAGGTTGATTCTTACTGAATACTCGGGATTTAGACCTGTTCAGCTCATGTCTAATCTGGCACGTAACTATTTGTGTAGATCAGATCAGAACATGACAAATAAGAATAGAGTCCACAGAACAGAACAGAACAGAACGACTCATATCAGATACAAAGAGCAGCGTAGTTCAGTGATTAGATCAGGTCGAAACTTCACATCAGATCCGTTCATTTGACAAGAGAAGATCTCATCGAAGAGAACAGATCATAACGGAGTTCAGCTCAAATCAGCACAGGCTACTCCTGAACTGAACACTAAGAAAGAGGCTCTCAAAAACTCAAAAAGAGAGAGGGGGACTCTCAAAAGCTGCGTGTTGTGCACAGTGTACCAGTTTAGGCGAGACTGTATTTCAATTCGGACGAGACTGTATTCCAGTTAAGGCGAGACTGTATTTCAGTTCACGCGACACTGTATTCCAGTTCACATCCTACCTCGGTCACTCGACGTGCGGAAACGATTTTTAATCTTTACTCGGGTTCTGAGATGAGTTACGAGGTATCAAAAATCTAAATGCCAAGAATGCAACCATTAAGGAGTGCAGCGGGATATCATGCCCCACGACAGATCCACGGACAAAATTAAAAAGTTATGGAAGGAAATTCGTTGTGATTGTCTTATTTACAAGAGATAGTGGTTTCACTCACCTTGTGGTAAGACCTTTTGGTCACTCCCGCATCAAGAACAAGGAAAGACATATAGAGAATGGAGAGTAAAGAGGGAGTCTATGGTAGCTCAACATCAATGAACTTTCACGAGTCAAACGATGGCCCATACATTCCTCCAAAGCTCATAAGCGGCGTATTATCGGGACTTAACAGATGCATATATAAATGTCAATCAATGTATATACATAATCATACGTGTTCAATAAAGTTCTCAACGATTAATTCATAAATCTTCTACAACAATTAACTACAATCTCAAATAATCCATATCTTTTAACATACCCATGACATCAAACTGGCGTGTATGCTAGTGTATCAAGAATAGTACCGCAGCATTCTACATTAATGACCTTAAAAGACTAGTGATTTCCCTATTTGAGAACATAGCTCGGATGACATGAAAAGAAACACGTGAGAATCTAATTAATGCATTTTTTGAAATAATAAAATAAAATATAATAACATATATATAGAAATTGGACATTATAAGTCCATGTGGCAATGATCCAGGTGACGGTGGTGCATGGCGAAACCACCGGTTTCGTTGTTTTCACAAAACCGCTTTCTCTCTACTTTGATATGGTGTATATATATATATGGCCATGCATGTAAAAACTAAAGTCTTAGGCATATATAGGGGCAGGGGTTCAATTTTCAATGTGAATTCGCTATAAAACAAAGCAAACGCCATTGATTTCCAGGTCTCAGAGCTTTTTCAACACCTGGAGTATCATCACCTCTGCAATCACACCACCTCATTTTTCCCACCTTCAATTAATACCCACTGTTCCGCTTAATCGCTCTCACTCCCACAAAGGAGAGGTATCCTAGCTATATATCGATCCAAGCTACCACCGCCATGAATGAGCTTTCCACAAATGTCAAACACCCTAAATTTGGAACAACAGCCCATCTTCTCGCTCACTGAATCAACCTATATATAAAAATCCTAGCTGCACTACTCGTTGCTTGGAAAACAAATGGCGAGAAACGAGGTGGAGGCACACTCTACTGTTACTTACTGTGCTCGTGAACTGGTGAATAGCGGCGGCCGCCGACGCCGCAGCAAGCAATGGGAGTCTTCCGATCGGGCCGACCTTTTCTCGACTCCGGGCTTCACCATTCAGAGAGGGCCCAGGATGCCAAGGTCCAGGCGAGCAAGCCTTCAGTCCCTCACTTTTCCACTCTCCCACGTGCCACCTCTTCATCGCCCACGTGTAAACCCTTTCACTTTAACTCTTATTATATTCGTTTTATTTTAATATTTCTTTTTCTCGTCTTTCACTTAAAAATATTTGACAATAGGTTAATTCCCCACTCTGAGTTCATCGAACACTTCAACTTATTTATATAATATTTATTTTTCAGAGATATAAATTATGTTGGAACAAGTGTGCTGATGTAGAAAATAATTTTTAACCTATTGACTTATTATTATTATTATTGCTGCTGCTGTCATCATTATACTTGATATACAAAGATGTGACGTGAAGTGACGTAAACCTATACAGTTAACCACTTCTAAATTAATCCTCAATGAACTAATAAATTCGTTAAAATAATATTTTCCTAATTTCTGCTTGGACAAGTGTATTAAATAAATAATGTTAACAAATTAATAGAATTTCGTAATACTAGAATATATAGTCTGTTAATTTAATAATTATATATAATTATAAAATACAGTTGGGACAATTTCGTAAAATATAATTCTATTATTATTTCCATTATATTAAATTGAAATGATTAACATTCATTTAACTGAAATGATTAACCATTCTCTCAAGTTCGTGAACATCTTTTTCAAAAGTTCCTTCATTTAAATTTCTTAAGCTACAAAAACATATAGAAATTTCTGGTATAAATATTAAAATGTTTTATTCATCGAACAGCGCAGGTAACAGAAACTTGACTAATAATAATATATAGGCTTTTTCGCTTGTTCGTCAAGCTTTCGAGCAACTCTTTCAACTGCCGCCTAATCCCCCAACATGCTCAAGAACCGATACACGTCCAGTCCTGGACGTCCTCTAAAATCAAACAGTAGACAATCCATTCACAGTAGGAAAATTTTTAGTTCAATTAATACCTCTGTAAAGTAATAAAATTTCAATGTCCCAACATTATTCTTTTATAGATCTTTTAGTGTAGTGAGTTATACAACTAAAAATCTCAAATCACTTAAAATGTATGGAGTACAAGAGATATATATAACCTAAATTAAATTTGAAAACGAAATATTTCCACGGTTTTCCACAATTAATAGAAATCAGCTCTTGGCCTCAAATTCAAATAAAAAATTTGACTCAGCCTTAAAAGAATACGAATATCCCTTATCATTTTCTTTTATGATGAATTTTGCCATATTAATTATGTTATACGAATACACCCGTGCTTATCCAAATCACTCTATATATGTACAGGCACCATCAATCGTAGGGATACTCATACAGAAAAGTAATGCCACTCCGATTTTAATTTTTCTTGCATACATTATACTATAATGTAAATGTGTGTGTCCTTACTAAATCTTACAAAACAGTTCATAAACATTTATTATAGGTGTAATAGTACGTTTCTTAGATTCTGTACTCCTCTCCTGGGTACTTGGAAAAATTTAATTATACACCCACGTTGTTTCAGGAACTTGATCTCACCAAAATTTGTTATCTTTTCAAGAAACAACTGAAGAACAGTGACGTCAGCGGCCTCAGAAGAATGGTCCTCCCAAAGGTTTGCATCTCCAAGACATGTTTAATTTGCAAATTTTGCTGATGTATTCACATCCAATTTGAAATTGAGGACGATTAGTTGAAAAGGAAATTAATGGGATAAAATTGAATGTATAACTTTAGAGAGATGCTGAGGCATATCTTCCGGTGCTTGATTCCAAGGAAGGGATTCCTATCAGCATGCTTGACATGGATGGCATTCATGAATGGTGGTTCAAGTTCAGGTATACATTCGCTCGTTGCTCTACTTGGTAGATTTTGAGGACAGGTTTATTCATGGCTTCTCTGTATGTTCTTCTCTGCATGCAGATACTGGCCGAACAATAGTAGTAGGATGTATGTGCTTGAATCCACTGGTAATCATTCGCCGAAGAGTCACATTTCTCTTTCTTTTTTCAGTTTCCGTTTCCTGCCAATTTTGATGCTTGTCAACATTTTGAATTTCAATGCAACCTTTAAATAAACACGATGATCAGGGGATTTCGTGAACGCGCATGGTTTGCTGCCGGGCGACTACATTCTTGTGTATCAAAACATCGAAGATCGAAGATACGTAAGATTGCATATAATTTGTTGTGAGGTAAAATATGAACATGGTTTGGATCTTCATCATGATTATTGTTAATTAATATTGTACTAGGTGATTGAAGCAAGGAAGTCGGAAGAATACGAGGAGCAAGGGATATACAATGATCTTGAGTTGAGACTCCCTGCAGACCCAGGCACCGCTTTGGATGGAAGCGAGATGTTGTTTGAGTACGACACCACCTTCTTGGATGATTCTCCTCTAGATTATGTAGGAGAATCGATCAATAACTTGGCATGCCTTGGATCGCACTTGGCTTTTGAAGCAATTGACAAATATACCGCTGATGATTTCCTTTGACCCAGCAACTTCTAGTTTATCAGTTTGTTTTGTGTTCAGAGGGCGGGCGCTTTGTAGGACTGTCGCCCACACATGAACATGCATAACTACAATAAAGAGGTCCGAGAACTTGAACTTGGCCATCCAAATGCCCTCCAATTTTTGGCCAGACTATAATATGTATGCCTAATGGGGTATGTTGCAAGGCTACTTTTGAAAAAGTAACAAGCATGTCAGGTTTCTGTGTACATGCTGAAATTTGGAGGTCATACTGGAGAAACCAAGTTTGTACCTGCATTTTCTCAGAAAATTATGGGCTTCACATCTTCTTCTTACTATTATGATGCCCACCAAATATGGTCATGCTTAATAATTTGTTTCCTATTTTGATTCCCAAGCACCATATGTAGTACTTGAGGGGGTAACACAACAATCTGGAGATTCAGATATAAAAGAACAAAGATGCACAAGGGTAGAGATTATCAAGAATCCGAAGCATAGGAAAGCATGTAACAAAAAATTCCCCACCGTAATTCATAAAAGAACACCAATCTTCATAACCAAAAGTATATCTCTGGGGAAAAAGAAGAGGCCAGAATTGTATGTAGACTTTGAGTGCCTCTACTTCAACAAAAATCCCATTATGGTTTTAATGAATTTGGGGGAATAAGACTTCCACAATATCAAATTAGTCGTGATAAAAATATAACCCATTTTTCAAAAACATGATGGATACTCTCCATCTGCTGCAGTGCTAGCCAAGCAGCATGAGCGATTCTGTTTGTGTTTATTGACTGAACCTTCCAAAAACATCCTATAACTCAAAATTCCATTCTGAATCAATTCTACAACTGACTCTAGGCTTTTGCAAGTTCAGCCGCAACAGGGGCCGGAACAGGAGCAACACCACCAGTTGTAGGCCTGGAATTATATCAGCGAGAAACCACAAATACACAAATCACACATTGATCTAATGCTACGAGACAAATCAATCATGGAAATCATGTAAAAACAAATTTGTTTCACTAGAGAAAAGTTGAAGGGACAACTTACAGGCCAACAGAAACTTTGAAAGCATCATAGATACCCCACTGGGCTCCTGTGAGTGTTCCAATCATGACAATGCGAAGAGGAAGTCCTCGCGTAAAAAGACCCAACAATCCAAGTTTCTTTACCGCCTAAGGGAAAAGAAATAAGAGTAAGATCACAGTTCACAGGTACATGAAAACAAAACAAAAAAGTACAAGACTTAAAAACAGGTTACAAGCATTAACACTTACATCACCAACTGTAGCACCGTTGGCATTGTTGAGGAAAGAAACGAGGTTGTCGGCAGGATGTGACACGATGGCACAGAAAACACCAGCAACGTAACCACCAGCAAAACTCACTCCAAGCTGCGCCTGCTTGCTGCATTCACTTTTTGGTGTGGGGATGGCATGCTTGTAAATAAGCTCCACGATGGTTTCAAAAGATGCAAACTTCATCATAGTATCTACAAAGAAAATCAACCATTCCTAAGCTGCTAATATACAAATGTAAAAATTCAGTGCATAAGAAAAGGATTTGTATCGATACAAAGGTAAAATGGAAATTTTATGAATATTTGTTCACCTCAACAACGGAAGGGCAACAAAAATAGCTGAATATAATTACATGCATGAAATCATGGTGAAGAAATGGGCAGATTACATATCATGGTATAAACAACGAGAGACATCTACATAAGTAGACCTCAAAAGATTCAAAACTTCTCACAGTTTAAAACATGAACTTAAGGCTCAAAGGTCTACCAATAAATCGACAATAAATAAATTTCTGTAGGGTACCCAAATACGTCATAAGGTACATCAAATTTACCTACTCAGATCAAATACAGAATGAATATCATTTTATCTGATAAAATGTAATGCTAGCCTGCCTAGCCATAATAATAATAAAGAACAAGGAAACAATTATTCCATTAATGAAGATCAAAATATCACAAAGAGATTCAAAACATCCGATGGTGTGAAAAGTTCAAAACCACCGCCCCAAAGATCTTGAAACGAATATTTACAGAATGTAAAACTTTTTTAACGGGTACCAAGATGCAGTACAAAGGAAATTCTTTATACTTTAACTGAAGAACAATAGATGTGTTGGTCTGGTAGTTCAGCAATTTTGTTATGAAAGGAAATAAATCATATTCTAAAATCAGAATAACATGTCAAACTTACATGGAATCTGACGCCCCCATAGAGGAACCAGGCCCTTGTACAACCTGCAAGCATTGGAAAAATCTGACTCCTACATAACCTAACATATGCCGTAAAAAGATCAAATTCAAAAGGTAAAAACTTCAAAACATACCCAAGAGCTCCTTCAGATCTCACAAACTTGGGAAGTCCATCAGCCAACCCTCTAGCAAAACCAGGTTGAGTCTGAACACGAACCTTCACAGCTTCAAAGGGACAAAGAGCAATGTCCGCGATCACCTCCGCAGATGCAGAACCAGCGAGGTAGATCAGAGTTTTGTATTTAGCTGCATTTTCTGGACCAGCCAGGTCACTGTAGTACTTCTTAAAGAACTCATAGAACCCAAACTTGCAGGCACCTTGAGCACTGTAACCAAAAAGTGTAGGGACCCATCCCCTGAAGAAACCTCTAACTCCCTGCTCCTTTAGTAGGAGCCCGAAACCCGATGAGATGCTCTTGTACCTAGTAGGATCAATCTGACAGTAGAGAAAAACCGAGGTTACACACTTGTATAGGTGCGGCGTATTATTATTAGAAATATCACATATAATACACAGTTAACGCCACTGAAAAGTCACCAACGGTCGCAAGGATCCAGTAAATATCAGCATATACACATTTAAAGAGGCTCCAACCTTTCTTGTCCCCACCCCGCCCAAATACAAATAGAATTTGTTGAGATTCAAAAAGACACAAGTTATTGGTTGGGCACAGCCAATAAAAGAACACTCGAGCATTTTATTAACACAAATCACATAAATTCACGCCAGCAGTTTACGTTTATACTTGCATACATAGTATCTATCAAATTCATCCAACAAGTTTAAATAATCTTAAACCAGTACTTTGTATCATGAGTAACATAAAGCTAACGACTGAGAATTGAATCAAACACCTAGGAAAAGGAGATTAAGGCTAGACCTCGTAAAATAACATAAATCAATACAGAAGCCAGATCACCGGAGGATAAAGATTAAAACAGCAGATCTAACAACTTAAGCTGTTAAAAATGAAAACAGAGGATAAAAGAGTAGAGCACAAAAAGGTAAAAGTTGGAGAAGAGAACAGATCTGGACCTGCATATTACACTTGACGAGGTCAAGTGGAGTAACAGCCATGTGAGTGAGACCGCAGCTGAGTATTCCACCAGCGGTACATGCGGCATAGTACTGACCAGAGTACATCTGGATCTTGCCTGGCTCGGAGGGCGCAGGAATCACGAAGTTGTTCGACGGAGAGGGGTTAGGCGCTGGGGTTTTGGGCGTGAAAGAGGAAGAGTAAAGGAAGGTGGGAATGAGAGATTGGCGGCGATCGGAGGAGAAAGCCATTGGAAAGAATATCTCAGGTGACGGCGAGGAATCGATTGGCCGCCCAAAATAATCTCTGAGAGGTCCGAAGGAAATTCTGCTCTCACTCTGTCCTCTCTTGAGTTTTCTAACCCCTGTTTGTAACTTTGTATATATATATATATATATAAATTTGATTTTAAGAAGTTTTTGACTCAAGGTTATTTTTCCAAAAAATTATGTATTTTGGGAAATTAAAAAAAATTATGTTAATATTACATCCAAATTTAGTATATATAATAAGCATAAATTTTATTTGGATTTGTGAGAGGGATTTGATGAAGGAAGTTTTAATATTATAGCAATTTGAAATTCAGAAACTATTTTGTTAAACGTAATCATGCATTTTTCGATAATTTTGACAAAATCGGAATGAAGTGGAGAATACTCACAGCAGATCCTTAAACTACTTATTGGATTGTTTTTTATGTGCTATTCTGTTTAATTACCTTTTCGATTCCAGTTATACTTTCTATTTGGGATTTGATAAAAGAACTATTATATCAAAGTCATCATTCATGTAGAAAATTGAAAACAATTATTTCCTAATTAAATTAGGATGCTCTATTAAAATATTCTGATCAATTTAAATTTTAGTTTCAATTTTTAACTAATGTGTATCATTTTCTCATAAACAATTTAGCTACATGCATGAATGCATTGTATGCGCACACGGCGTAGGTTTGGATCCTCGCATGAGCACATGGAATATGCATGCGCCGTGTTCACGGAATATGCTCGTTGACCCGATTAACAAGACCGTTGACCACGTATCGAATCTGATTCAGGTCACGTGTGAACCCAGCCCGTGACCAGATTACATGTATGCTTTCAGTAAATGGAAATTTTTAACAGTTGTTTAAGAATATGTCTATACATATGTGTGTTTGCGTGTGCTTGGTTGTCGACCGACGACTCGTGGTTGATACCTCAGAAGTATAAACAAATATACAACGTAGAGCTACAAAACATATACATATATATGTGCCATAAATCAAAAGAATTAAAACGTAATGTGCTCAAGATGACAAAAAATGGAAGAAGCTTAAAGAATCAAGACTCAAAAACAACTGGAAACAAATATATATGGAGTTAAAGAAGCCTAAGATGCGAGGTATCATTCAATCTCTTTATCTGCCAACCCAGTTTCCATGAATGTTGCAGCACTGTGACAGAAGAGTCGTCAATGCAAATCTTATCCATCATTGCTGGACTACACCCAAGCACCCCCATCAAAAGACATTTGATCGGAATCGCGTGACTGAAAATCCCAATACAAGAATACCTCGTGCACATGTTCGTGCTCATGCTAGAGCTAGTGCTCGTGGTCCTCACATGACTTAGGTCACCGATGAGCACTCCTTGATTAAGGGGGGGTTCTCGAGGGGACATCTCATCGTCAGCCTCGTGATCTCCACTTGAACTCACAATTTGAAGCCTGCTTTTAGCAGATTTCTTCCTTGGGAACCCCACTTGACGGTGCCTGTGCTGAAGAGATTCCCAATGTGTTGGATCGTGACTGTCGATATTGCGATCTGGTTGGGAGAAATCAGACCTAAATTTGTAGTCAGGGAACGACGTGATCCTACCATTTAGGAACTGAACCATCCGGAATTCTACCTGTCTCAATGATTCTCCCGAGGGTGCTGAAAAATCAGGCTGAGTTCTCTCCATTAAGCTCACCATGTCAGGTGTGAAAACTTCTGACTTCTGGCATCCTTCCCAGTGCCCTTGACTCATCTCCACAAGTGCATCAGAGGGCTGTATCTGGTCCTCTGAGAAATTCAACTCCTGAACATATGTTCACCAATTCATTAACAAAAATTTAGCGGCCTGAATCAAGACACAATTGGCGGTTACATTTTGATTTATTAAGTTCATTCACGATGTTGATGCAAAATCCAAAACACCCTCTTGTCGGGCACTTGGTAAGTATGAGGTACAACTCTTCAATGATAGGAATTCTTAGATAACAAGGTTTACATCTTTGGATGAATTATAGGCAACAACACAAGGAAGAGGAATAGATGTTCTAGTGTCCCCTATTATTGCAAGAAAGATTGCATCAGTACTTCATAGGAGCATGGCTTACATTTTAATGCCTCGTGGACAGCCTTAGACTCACGAATAACATTTCATAATTGTAGAACCATTGCATACCCAGACAAAGATACAGTCAACAGCTTCTTCACACATGAATAGCTCAAAACTCCATTGATCCCTTCTTCCAGAAATATCATATCATAGCCACAAACAAGACACCAGTTCCCAACCAAATGTTTATAGTCAAATGACAGAAAAATGCGACCCAATCCCTTTCGTTACACAAGGAAGGAAAGGTCTGAGCTATTTCCAATGGCAGACACTCCAAAGTCCTATCTGGAGATTATTCATTTATATCATTCACATTGAACAATCAAGAAACAGATGTCATCTCAGCTGCTCAACAGTAGTGGTAAAGATTCTTCCAGAAACATGATCTTTCTCCAAGAAAAGAAAGATCTCATTTTTAAGATCAACACATGGAGTGGTCATTGCGGAAGTGGAAAGGGAAAGCAACTTGAAACATTAAACAATACCAATGAGTGTGAGAGTGATTTTTACCTGGCAAACGGATAGCGCGGTGGCACGCACCCGATCTAGAGGCGAGGTATAAACGGCATTGAATCTAACTCCTTGAGATTTCAAGAAGACGGCAAGCGCTCTGGCCTGGCGTTTGCCGTTGGGCGTGAGGGCGGCATCAGGGCATCTTCCGGCGACCAAATCGGGTCTGAGAGTCATGTGGCACTCGCCATGGCAGATCAGGTAGACGTCGGTGGCGAGATCGGAGCGGTGGATGTTAGAGTGGTGGGGAGGAGGGCGAGGAGCGAGGACATTGTAAGGGTCCCAGACCTTGATGGAAGGAGCAAGACGCGGGGTGCTGTGGGTGGAGAGCTGAGGGGAGAGCGGGGAGGCGGAGGTGTGGAAGGGGAGCATTTCAGGCTCCTGTTGGAGGATTTTCTTGACTAGAGCTTCGTGGTCGATATGTGTTCCTCTTGTTCTTGCGTCTTCTTCGTCTTCGTCTTCGTCTTCTTCTTCCTCTTCCTCATCTTCTTCTTGGTGTTGTGGTTGCTGTTCATCATCAGAGGGCAAATGTGGAGGAGTAGATTGCGATGAGCCCATGTGCAGTGCTGCCTGCCTACTTGATTCCCCATCTTTGTTCCTTTTTACTGACACGATGGATCTACTCCCATTTCCCTGGTGACCCGACCCGACTTCATACTTTCTTTAAACTACAAAAAAATACTTTCTATATTAAAATAAAAATTTTCACCGTAATATAAATGGATATAAATTTGATTTACAATATCATGTGTCCATGTTGTAACCAAACGGTGCTGCTAATGATAGATAATATTGATACAAATGGAAATCAAAGTACAACCAATGCCATCACAATCACATTCTCTCTCAGTTTATTTTCAAGGGATAAACCCATAGAATATGAGATCAAGTTGTTGTATAAATATACTGGACATACCCGGAGATTACATATGAATCTCAATCATTATACAAATCAAAGTGTTTTTTGGATAACGCTTTGACTCGTATAATCAACCGTTGCTGATAAAACATGAAGCATGTCGTATTGTTTTATTTTATTTTTGACACATACTTTTCATTTCTCGTTAAGGAATGGAAACCTGTTGATCTAACCAAGACCAATCAATCTGAACGGAACGGATTCAGATACTGTAATCGTCGTCGAGAAGAAAGATGTTGTGCCGGGAATCCTTATTTGAGAACGTAAACAAGCTAAGGAAAGAAATAATGTGTATTATTCTGACTTATGTCGGAACATAAAGATGGAGTGAATTATAAAAATCAGTATATTGGAATACAAATATCATCAATCAAATAAGAGATTAATACTACTACAGAAGTTATAAAATTTAAAATACAATTCATTTTTTATTGTCAAATAAAGTTTTTAAATAACATTTTAAGTCGCCGGAGTCCAGACAATGTATTGGAATCCGACATGAATTCGAAATACAAGTAAATCGATTTCCTAATCCTATATTTTCTTTTGTTGGCCAAACATAGTGAAAAATATAGATACACAAAATCACCTGGTGAAAAAACATCCTATATTTCTCCTTTTCTTTTCTATGCATGTATATTCCCGCTTATGGGTTAAAACAAATTTGATAAGCTTTGGATCTTGATCTTGGTTGTGCTACTTTTGATGGATGGAGAAAGCTTCAACACTTATTTAAAAGATTTTGAATATCTTATGCCACCAACAGCAAGCTTCAATTGTTCGTGTGAACTAAGAATTCTGTGCGGAAAGCCATAGTACAAACATGGATTTTTGATGTGATCCTTATGTGTTTGATTGTACATGCTAAGCAGGATGTTTCTACAACTTTGCTCTGGATGTGTTGTGTGTTGGAAACTGAACAAGGCATTAAATGTCACATGAGATGTTGATTAGTTGATGAACAAATCTCAATTTTAAGTAGGGATGGCAACGGGGTGGGGCGGGGTCGGTTTTGCCAATACCATCCCGCCCCGGAATGATTCGGGGATCCCCATCCCCATCCCCGCGGTGATCGGTTCGGGGACGGGGATCCCAATCCCCACCTCTAATATTAAATAGATAATATATATATATTATTTATTATTCTATATTATTATTAATATATATTTACTATTACATATTATTGTTACTCAATAGTATGTTATTAAACAACAATTATATATATTCACTATCGGGTCGGGTTCGGGGGGTTCGGGGATGGGGGTGCTATTACCATCCCCATCCCCATTTGATTCGGGGATAGAAAAAGTTCCCCATAACCGCCCCGTTTCGGGTTTTCCCCGCGGGCCCCCAAAACCACGGGGAAAATTGCCATCCCTAATTTTAAGGATTCAAGGATTCGATCGTTCTATAAATAGATCACTTCAGGTTCAGACGTTTAGTTTCAAATCATCTCATCTCGATTTTTTTTTTCTTCCTTTGCATTCAAAATTATTTGATTTTTTTTCTATATTTGTGATAAAGGTTTCTAATCTTTGTAAATGTGAGATTATTATAGTGATTTTTCCAAATAAAAATTTTCGATATCTATTTTTATTCTCTAATTTCGAATCTCTATCTCAATTTACCCCGGCACACCAACATAGATTTACTGATTATCATGCTAATTAGACAATAAAATCTTAAACGTATAAGAAAATTTTGTCCTGAATACGCAATTGATTTAACATTTTGTTGGGAAGGATGTAATGCTGGATCAGTTGGAAGCACTGCTGCTTGATTTTGCTGGGATTCATGGTTTATAAAATTGGGTTTTTCTCAGTTGTTTGTTTTCAAAATCTTGATTATCGACCCAGGTAATTTACTGTATATGTCGGTTCAGTGGTAGTCAGTTGCTAGATGAGATTTTGTGAGCATAACAGGTTTAGGTAAATTGTTAATAATTGTCAACTTGGAAATATGTTGTACAGATAAAGATTGGACAACTTCCGGTAAACAATACCACTGAAGTCATATTTTCAGGTCTGTGGGCCTAATTTTTAAATTCAAGTCAGATCCCAAAAATTTGTTACGTGGCAGCTTCCTTTGTTTGATCCATCCTTTGAGGCTAACAAGAAATATATGCAGTATATATCAATACAGCTACAGAGAGGTTACAAGATTTCAAAAGAAAACTACATCGAGGATATGTACTAGTTATTACACATGCACCCACGTAATCAAGTAGATGAGTAACCGGGCTCGCAGAATTCTCCCCCAAGAACATCGCAAGCCTCATCTAGCAGCACCCTGTAATCGCAAAGAATGTATCAGTGCGCAAACACACACACACATATATATATATAGGATTGTGATATCCGAACAATCAATTTTCCCGTCTCATTCTCCTACCACCACGTGACACCATATAATTGGTCCGAATTTAAAAAAAAACATGACAAAGATATTACACTTAAAATGTTGACTCAATCACATGATACGACTTGTTAGTTGGGAAATGAGATGGAACATGGATGGTACGGAATATATATATATATATATAATAGGACTTTATATGAACATAGGTGTTAAATCTCACGTTTTGGGATCAGTGGTGTAATCAACATACTCCCTATCAACCGCTTCGCGGCCAATATTATTCCGTGTGTTGGTTGCTTCCGGTTTGACTTCTGGACATGTGTCTGCCGCACAGGCATCTCCACCAATTGTCTCACAGGCTTCCGCTGGAAAGACCCTTCATAATCATGCAATAAAGGATTTGAAATGGGACAATAAACAAAGAAACAGAAAGATTATTGATCATCTTACGAGACTGGAGAGCTGTAGTCAACTTCCAGAGACTTCATTGGCTTGATCGAAGCAAAGCGTGTTGGCTTGGGATTTGGAGCATGCACTCTGGGAATGGTGAGATGGGAGGATAAAGCTAAAGCTGCTGCCTGCTGCATTTTCGCTGGATTGTTGAATGAATAATTTTACTTGAACTTGGGTCTCCGATTTATAGTCAGTGAAGGAGATATTTTTGCCTTGTGATTTGGATAAGAAGAGAGTGGCGGTTGTATGGAACACAATGGGTCGTCCACGCACATCACCCAACTGCCCCACCACTCCTAGATATTTATATTTTCTTATTAATTATTATCTATGTTATTATCGAGAAATACAAAAAGCCCTTGCCACGAGTGGTACCATCTGGGAATGAAGAAATGGGTACATGGAGAAGAAATGGAAAAGAGAAAGTGTTTCAAGATTCTATATATTCCACAACAAATCCCATCTGGTTTTCCAGTGCGTATAATTAGTTATCACTTGATGGAGTATGCTGTTGCACTAGACATACAGCATCTGATTCCTTTACGATGTTACAGACAAACAAATAGGGGGCAGTGATCAAATTAACTAATAGAGGCGTTTCCTACAGTCTTGTGCGCCACAGAAGCATGGCATCTGTCGTATCTTCCCGTCCGGCCCCAGCACGCTATCGATTCCATACCCATAATCATAGGAAAGTTCCTGTTAAGATAAATCTACTGATATCATGTCTATCACATAATAACATTACTAGGAAAAAGAAGAGACATTGCAATGAATCACCTTGAGCGGTGGTATATTGTCTGCAGCAATGAGCATGAGCCTCGCAAGTTTGATATCATGGTGACTGCTCAACACACACTGAATAAACAAATTGGGTTGGCAGCTATGATTTATGAACCTCGCCACGTTACCAGTCTTGCCGCCATCTATGCAGAATGGCACACTTTCTGATGCCTCTTCACCGAGCTTCTTTAGGTACGACGGCAAACACACGTCCCTCAGTCGACTCTCTCTTCCATTCAGTCCCATCATCGTCTGCAAGCAATCTATGTCGATGACGTAACTGTTATCACCAGCAGGGTCTAAATCGTCCGTTCTCTTCACCACCCCAATATATTCACACACGGCAGACCCCGAAGGTATGTAGTCCCAACTCCTGACACCCCACCCCTTCTTTGGGGTGCGAAATATCTGTGCCATCGATTCATTAACATCATAGTTTCTTGCATTTAAACACTATACGATCACCATTGCAAAATATACGCTTGTACGAACCTCCAGACGGAACTTCAGCCCATTCTGAGAGGTCTTATTGACACACCTGGGTCCACAACCGCAGTTTGGACCACACTCGAATACCACCGCCTTCGGTTCAACTAATCTGGCGAATGAAACAAAATGAAATGGAGCACAATGGGACTTAAACAATATGTCTGTTTCATTACTACATGGTTTGTCCATTGCCTGATGCATGAGTTTCATTGTTTAATACGATCCAAGTAAAACAATAGTGAAGCTTCCCAGAGAGTTCATCAATATGGATTGAAGGTAGACTTGAGGCATTGCAACTCTTTGAACAAAATATCCAGGAACTGAATTTCTAGAGAGTATACCTTCCACCGTCACGGTGCACATATGGAAAATCGCCTCCATTGAGTTTTGCACACGCGCAACTTCTAGGATCCGTACAGGCTCCTTGACAGTTGCATCCTCTGGAAGCGATTGTAGGGCGGCTAATATTCTTGCTAAACTTCATATCCTTGATATAGACAAAATCTAATTTTCAAAAAACAAAATATCAGTGCTAAACCAAAGAGTGTGATGAAAGAATAGAAGGATGTACTTTTTACAAATAAAAAACTATTTAAATTTTGTAAATAAATATTGCAGGATGAGAATTTTTATGATATCAATAAATAATAAACCTGTTTTAAACTTTTTAACATTTAAAAATGTTTTCTTATATCTATATATAAAAAATCATAAAAAAATTTGGTCATTTCCAAGGCTACCCATTTCAGGTTAGATTTTCGTATAACACGATTGACCCGATACCTAAATCTCCTAATCCTAATCCTAATCCAAAATTTTCAGGTCGACTCATGTTGGGTTCCTTCTTGACACCTATTATCCACAAAGTAGTCAAAAATCTAAAAAATCTTGTTATTAAGACTCAACACGATCATCTCATCATTCTTTACAATCGTTTATTATTTCTAACTACTCTTAACATGAAAATATCAAAACATGGTTTGAAAAGTCAAACTCAAAAAAGGTAATGAAGAAACAATGCACCATGGTAAATTTACTCCATCCAACATTTGTCCACTTAAACAGCCAAAGTTAACAGTTCATCTCACCTAGCGGTGAAATGGGTGGTTCATCTACCAAGTTGGTAACTAGAATGGGAATATCCTCTAAGCCTCCAGTAATGTCACCATTCACCAACCTTTACTTAGAAAAAAGAATCACATTACAAAAGGCAAGAAAAGAGAAGATGGACGGAAACAAATAGCAAGTCCATGATAACTATACCCGCGAATTTCTGACAACGATTTAGGAATACGACCCCGAATAAAAGAAACCTGAAAAAACATGAAATAGAGAGAATATTAGTAACAAAGAAGATTACTCATAATCTAACCAACTTAAGGGCATATTGTAATAAGACATACTAAAAGGTCTCTACAACTTGGAAAAACCAACACGTACTGTCAACGTGTACATGACTAAACCGAAAATATGAGATTGCCAAAAGCACGAAAACCCAAATTCAAATCTTAAACAACTTAACTTGATGTTGGTCGCTCTTAGAAAAGTCTGATCTAGACATTAAATTAGATCCAGACCACATGATCAAACAAAACCAAGCAAGCCTTTTTCCCTATACCACCTTGTTTTCCGTGTGGGTGTGTTTATTGGCTTCATGCCAATATTTTAAATTTCATTGAATTTTTTCAGGTTATAAAGGAACCAAAGATGTCACTACAGAATTTATAAATGACTCTGCAATTACACAGTCTATATATGATATAATAATGACCATCACATTCTGTAAAAAGGAGTTCAATCTAGTAAAACCTTCTTATCATAGTTGTAAAAGGCCAGAGGCACCATGAGGTGAGACCATTGCACCCTGGTTTGCACACCCAAGCACAGCAGTTTACTCAGGCAAGCCAAGCGCACTGCTCACCTGGGATGCTTTTCTTAAGCGCGTGTGAAGAAGGCATACAGAGGAAAGACATAAATACAGGTCGCTTAACAAAGGAAAGAATGCTCTTAAATTTTACTTATTAACTGACTATAATATATAGGCAAGTCTAAAAATACCTGATTTGTTGTCAAAGGTGGTTGTCCATCAAGCCGCTTCAATCGAAATTTATAGACTGTGAAGCCAGAGACACCCTTCTCAGCCCAATAATCATTAACCTAAAATTAAGACGGCCCATATCAGAAGCTTAACGGACTATACAATAAAAGAAAAGAAAAGTAATCACTTGATCCGAAAAAATCAGAATACTTCTTATTTATCCAGGAATATAATCACCATGTACAAGCCATCATATGTGTAAACCTTCCCCACGTAGCTGCTGGTACATTTATGTCCTCGAACTACTCTAACAGGCAACTTGTTATGCATACAGTTCTGCAGAAGACAATTATTTGGCATTTGGTAATTTCACGAATAACAATATAACATAGAAAAGTTTACCCCAAGTGACTTAATCAGATCAAGATAGAATTGCAAACACAAAAAAATGAACAAGGCCATAAGCCCAAATCGAAAAGTCCAGCCATTTAGCTGTGGAATGCCCTTCAAGATTATTAGCCGCTCGACAATTTACCGAGCAATGTGGACATAAAATTGCCCACACCTTGTGTAGTCAAGGACGAATTAACATTTGACGCACACATCTGAATTCCAACATGTATTATAAACATGAGCCACGTCATAACACTAACCCGATGGTTATTTTTTGGGGGTAATAAAGCCTCTAAAGACTAGGCCTTCTAGGTAGGAGAGTCTCAAACCTACTAGTCACCTGAGTCCTAACTCACCCGACATTGATTGTGGGACAGCATTGTATGCCAAACCAAATGAAAGCATGAAGCAAGTTGTTTCCATCTCATAGCCTACTACATTTAGCTACCTGAAGACCTTTAATAACCAGGTTTATATAGAACTCATGGACTACACAAATTATGTGATCACCAATCACATAATGAATGAACAAGTTGAACTGAACCAACTTACAGAGAAGATACACAAACAGCACTCATTGTTGTTTTCTAACCAAGTTATAGTGAACATCAATATCATTATGGATGTCAAACAGTAATCAGCACCATAGACAAGACAATCAACAATGCTAAAAATTTCAAGTCTACCAAAATATCATAATGTTCTAGTGAACATCAATATCACTATAGATGCCTAATGGTGGTCGTGAGCCCATTAAACTATCAACAAGACCAAAATTTCAAGTATACCCAAATGGAGATCATATTGATTCAACGTATACAATAGATAAATAAATGCTTTGTTTCCAACATCTCAAGGAGGAAAGAAAGATAAAAATTAGCTGGAAATCATGATCATGAAAACAAACATAGCATTTCGTAAGACATAAGGACATAAATACTTGCCTTGAGTCCTAAATTCCCTCGTGCCATTTCTTGGTCACTAATTTGACGCTTATCACCAAGCAAATTGTTTCCACCCTGACCCGTATACACAATCTCCTCACAATTGTCTAAATCATCCTCATATTGGCCAGACAAGACAATGGAGACAGTAATTGGGAAATGATCACCACTCAAACCCTATAAAAACCAAATGGAAAGAAAATGAAAGTAAATCAAAAAATCTTCACTTATTGGTATTGTAAAGGAATTGCAGGGATATAGGTGAAACTAAATTGTTTAAAAAGTTTACCAACTCTTTTCCTGACTTGCAAGTCGCGGCACCAGTTCTACCAATGTAGTCAATACCACTAAGCCAATGATGGTGAAATCCCACCACAACCATTTCCGCACGTGAAAAAAATTGATGTCCAACGTCAATACCTATCAACGTGAATGGATAAAAGCCCTAGCATATCAATTTATTGGAGGAGCTGAGAAAAAATTCTAAAGACCATACTAATTTGATTGTACCAAATCAATTATTTGAGGGATCAAGTACAATCATTTGAGGGATCAAGTACACATAGAACGGAGATAAAAGCTACATATGCATGGATAAGTAATCTAGCCTCATTGAAACTTACAAGAATGTGTGAGGGTTTACAACTGGTTTAGGTTACATAGAAATCAGTAGGACACAAGCCCACAATTTAAAGTTACTAACCTGGAATTGGACCAACTCTCTTCTCAGTGTTTAACGTAGCATGAATCCTCAACATCTGGTAATTCAATAGCATATTAGAGAAGTGTAGAGCAGAAAACAATGACTCCAAACAGTTACATATAAGTCATTGAAACAATGGGGGTGCGACACGATAATAATCTATAAAAATGTTGCCACATGAAACACCATATCACTCTCATTTTCTAATTTCTAGGATGTGTAGACACTACTATTTGTGATGTTGATATGATTATGCATTTTAAATATGACAGCTGTTCAGAACACTTGGAACATTTTTCACTCGCTACACATGGAGAAGTGGTTATAATGCTTCACAGTTCAGGATACGTGAAGTATAAATGACATGCCTCGGAAGTGGCCTTTAAATCAGGTCGCTTGGTCGGCTTTTTAGAGAAATCTTCAGCAATGTTCTCTGTCTGCACATGTTTTAACACCATAAGTTGGTAAGACATACTTTGCTCTAGGATAAAAAATTACAAAATAATCATTGGGATGAAAAACTCAACTTTCTTGGAAAGAGAAGCCATTTGTTTTAGAACGAAAAGACATAATGAGACCAATGTCGCAAATGTAACACATCAAACTCAGTATTAAAGAGTAGCTTATAACATGCACCTTGTGTTTGTGATAAATGATCTGATATTAGAGATTTTTTAGGTTGTCCCTGCCGCTACACACGGTCTCTCAATGAGAGACCCAACATAAGGTATAAACCAAACAAAGGTATGAACCCAAAAAACTTGCTTATTGATTTATATAAAATCCTGAGTTTCTAAGCTAATTTTTTATTATTTTTATGTTACTTATGGGACATTTTGTAGCACCTTGAGTGATTAAACACTTAACTATTAAACTGAAAATATTTAACAAATCAACTCCTTAAATAATTAGTTTCTACGCCCATCACATGTATATCTAAACTGCATAATTAAACTTGGGTACTCTTAGTTTCATGGTCCAGCACAATAATTCTTCAAGAAATACACTATTTCTGTTGATTCCCTTTCAATCTAATTCTTTCTAACAATGTAAATATCAAATTGGAACCTTTCAAATTTAAAGTTTTCATTATAATTTCTCTCTTGATTAAGTGTTTTCACCGATAATGGGACATGTTTCCTCAATCCATGTCATATATTAATTGTTGGTTTTCAGATTTTTTTAAAAAAAACAAAATCATCAAACCAAAACACTCTCATGTGTTCTGTAAACTCATTTTAACCGTAGCTACCACTATATATAAACCTTGGGTTGCGAAACTCTTTTTGCGCTCCCCTTCTCATCAGCTTCTTGCCTCGCACACCTCTTCTCTTCTTCCTGTCATTTGAATGACAATTTTTAACAGCTTAAATACGTAGCGCTTAGTGGAAAAAACAAACAAACAAACAACAATCTCAGAGAAGAAGGACACGTGTGTTCCAGAGAGTGAAGAAGCGCCAGGTGAGTGAAGAAAGGGTCAGCATTAGTCATATCTCAACTTAGAACAAAGTGCAGATAAAGAAAAAAGTGGGAATTGGTATTTGCCTGTATGCATTGTAAGTAGAGCTTATTGAAGTTACGCAGAGTCTCGGTGACCAGCGCATAGGCGCTCTTGGTGGAGTCGGCGACGACATTGTGAACCACATCATCAGCGGAGAGTGGCTGCATTTCGAGCTTTCGTTTCTTAGGGATCTTGCTCACCTTGTTCAACTGAGGCTCCACCTTTTCAACGACTCGGGCAATGGTTTTCCTCAAAGGGTATCTACTGGAACGGGCGGAGGCTGCGTCGGAAAGCTCATCGCTGCAGAGGAGCACCATTTGGTGGGAAAGGGAGGGGACGTTTGAAATTTCTGAAAATCTTTTGAAAACTTTGGTCTCCTCACTTCTCACTCTATCACACAGTACACACTCTAGTGTTATAATAAATGCTTTGCTTCTTCCTCGGGAGTGGTGACATTTTTTTAAAAGAAATAACAAGACCGGACAATTTTAATCTGCCCGGGAATGGTTTCATGTGGTTTATTTATGAGGATTTAGTTTGTTTTTTTCATTTTATCGTTTGGAGTAAGAAAGTTTCGGCTTACGTTCGAGTCTCATTAGGAATTATGGATAATTTTATTAAACTTTGTAATCACGAATAATAATTGTTGTAATTATATGCTAAACGCTAAAAAAATTATGTTGAATCTTTTTCGTGTCTCAACCAGAGAACTATTCTTCTTCTCCCGATGAACCTAACGAGCTTGTCTTTCCGAGAAGACGGCACCTCAAAGTATAGCCTGCACACACAACAAATATTAGAGGGCACCGAAAATATTTCTGGTGAAGCCCCTCCAATTCCTAATTCAGTTGGATGATCGAGAGTAGGTAAGCACGAATGTATAATGAAGCATATGAAGTAATGAGATGATGGTGCACTAGACGTACTTGGGCTTTTCATAGAGGGTTGGTGAGTTAATGTGAGTGGTTTGTCTGGCATGTGATACGATCGGACGAGATCCATGTTTCATCGCGAGATTCCCAGGCCTATGCGTCTTTCACGCACAAGGCACACATGTAGACATAACTTACGTGATCAGGTGAGAGGATCCATCTCGGATACACATGACTAATTAATATATGTGATGGTCGCAATCGTTCCTTGGAATGTGTCTCAATATGTCGGGAGTTTTGCTTCGGCTCCTGAGGACAGATCACGGTACTATATCAATAGTATCCCCCCGGTTAGCCGAAATGAATTATTGAAGTTGAAAACTATTGTATGAGATTCATGTCGAGACCTGAAGTGAGAATTGGTACTTTATGAGGAAAACCACGATCCGGGTGATTGATCTCACGATCGCTGATAAACAAATTTTATATGGTTGTGATCGAGGACGCTTCAGATTCCTCTGACGACTAGGTTTCCTGTTGTGATCTGAGACGTAGGTGGTTACGAGATCTGACAGCTGAAAATCATCTGGTTTTTCTATAAATAAACACTTATTTTCTTCCAATTTTACCATTACTCTACTGAGATTTCTATCAATTCCCAAGCCACTTTGAGTTCTTCCTGACCTCAACCTTTTCATTCTATAAGTATAGTAACATCTAACCATGTATTCTCCCGATGAGCGCATGATAGCCTAAATAGCCCATTATTTAGGTTTCGCTTCTTCTTCGGAGGTGGGGGAATGAGTAGTCCAAACTATAGAATATCTCGTAGAAAAAAAATCGCTATGATAGCAGTCGATAATGCCAAGTTGATAGAGGAGATGAGGCCTTGGTATGAGATCAAGGCATCCCTGCTCAAGGAGTCCGACATACCCCTAATTAGGGATCAATCCGGTATGTCGTATGATTATGATATTTTGATATCCGGTGTCAAGGACCGAGCCCATCTTCCTCCCAATGGTTACCATTTTGGCGTACGACAGATGCGGATCGCGCCCTCGACAGAGGGTTACCATGTCGGGGACGCTCATGCGTAATAAAATAAATATTAAACATTCATAGGATATATAAGGAGTTATCTTTGGCGACTAGGCACCTGGCTCCGATCAGTTCTCATATGGAGATGGCTCTTCAATGATTGAATCACGAGCAACGTCTAATCCGATCCACGATCAGAATCCGAACTCCTTTGCTGGTTTGTACTAGACAGCAAAAGTTTCACGGACAGAATCTCCTCATCGAGTTGATCGCAACAACGTGCGATGGCGGTGGCGATGGGGAACGGCGACGGCCAAGAGGAAATGAGAGGAGGAGAGAAAATTTAAGCAAGCTTTGCTTGTTAACTTGGTGCACTTTTTAACCCCTCCGTAGCCTCCTATTTATAGATATTTCATGGGCTCAAACTAGGTTCATGAGCTCAGGGCATGTCCAAGCTCGATCCAACCAGCTTTGAATCCATCATTGTTGTTGGATCTGCTTCTACATATCAGAATCTAAGTTTTGATTCACACAAAATCTGTTATTAAGATACTAACACTCTACGTGAAATGCTCGGCTTGCTATTTTGGAGTAAACAAGAAGATATCCAAACTGGAACAGCAAGGGGACTCCTAAACTGGTCTGGTTGAAGATATCTACGTTGAAATAGTGAGGGGACGCACAAGCTGATTCAGCAGTATACTTCAGAATGCAGGGAACATCAAGCTGGTTCACCAGCTTGGTGCAAGTGAAGTGCAGCGATCAAGCGTAGTGAGATGCAGCGAAGAGCAGAATGGTTCAAGCGCGGATCAAGTGCAGTTAAAAAGCAGCCTACAAGTGCAGTGATTGAGTGCCAAGCCAAGTACAAGCGCAGTGATCGAGTGCATATCAGTTCACAAGCGCAGTACGAAGAACTCAGCTGAGCAACCAGTTCAGAGACCAGCTGGGAGGTCAGCCGAGATATGCGGGCTGATTTAGTGAGAGGTTGGACGAGCTTGAGGTGACCCCCCTTGGATGGAGCAGAGGAAGAATCTACAGGGGGTACTCGATCAGTCTCCATAGGACTAAGCTGGCATGGAAAGCTGCGAGCTATATGGGAATACTGTCTCTGCTCAGCATTGATCTAGAAAAACTCTGAAGCAGACCAGCTTAGAGAACATCTCAAGTACAGAATCTGCTCAAATACAAGGAGCAGATTAGAACCAAGCTGGTTAAGGATAAACCATCTCAGTAAAGATGCTCGAAGCAGATGAGTACAAGAGCAGATGACAAGAGCAAATTAGAAGATCAGTTCAAGAGCAGTGGCGAACAAGAACAGATGAGAGGAGAAAAGGAGAGCTTTGAACGGCTCAATGAAACAACCAACTCGAGCTAAAGACGAGCTGGTTACAAACCAGAACGGAGAAAAACTGGCAAGCTGCTTAAGATCAAACCAGCTCATATAGCACATCAGTAGATGCTATTAAATCTACGAGCAAAGCGATTTGAAAACCAGACTACACGACAAATACTTTTTAGTATTCAAATCAATTTGCTTGTAATGTCTTCTCAAAGTACAGTGCTCACGTACCTAAAGTGAGGAAAATCCTGCAGTACATTTAAAGACAAATGACGCATAGTACAACAGTGTCGGAAGACTTTTCAATGGCTAGTACTTTGTGTCCAACGGACAAAATATGCAAAGAGGCTATATAACAAGAGCAGAGCACAAGCAGACTGAAGTGAGAGCGAAGCAAGAAGTATAGAGAATGTTGTGCAAATCCAGAACGTAAAAACAGAAAGAAAGCACAACCATGGGAAGATAGCTGAGAACCAGCTCAGAGATGAGCACTTTCCAGTGTGTGAGATTTTATCTTTGAGAGATTGAGAGTACACTGTAATCTCACACACGATTCACTCATACATATTTGAGAGTTGAGCGAAACAGAAAAATGAGTGAATCAAATCAAATACTCTCCTTGTAGTCTTTGGACAGAGATGTTAAACAAGTCTAGTGTCTTTCGCACTGAGACGTTAAAGAAGTGTGTGTAGCATTTCTCACCGAGGCGTAAAAGAAGTGAAGTTAGACACGCGCAGCTTGCGGGCTGGTGCGCGTAGGTGGCTAGGAGTTCTTGCAACCGAGGGCTGTCGATCAGGTTGCAGCGGGGGCCGTTGTAATCAAAGTTTCTGGTGGATCATTCCCGTTACGGAAGAAAGGGAGACATAGGAGATTCAGCCCCGAACTTTCAGAAACAAATCTTTTTATTCTTTATAGATTTCTGCATTGCATATATCATTCACGCATTGCAACTGATAAATAAGCTTTCGATTTTCAGAGTTCAGTTTTGTTGTTTCCGCATGAATTTACTTCATACTCAATCCGGTGCACTATCATTTCAAGAACACTAAGCTATTGCACCTTAAGAAAGCAAGAAACCAGATCGCTCTTAATTCGGATCAGCTCGCAGAGCTGCTGGTGCCAAAGTGGCACGATCCGGTTACCCGTTGCATGCTTCTTTTTCTAAACAAAATTTTAAATTCACGTAACATAAGGGTTAGGTGTCTGAAGCGGTGTGAGAGCTACTTGAGTTGTGTGAGAACTCATGAGACACCACCCCCCTTTTCGGGACAAACATTTGTTGTTTCATCATAATTGCGATCAACGATCAGATCGGGACAACGTGCATAGTTTCCAAAACTATACATTATGATGTAAAAACAAATTTTCGAACCCTTGAAACTAAAATTAGCGGTTCCACTCCAGTAGCTAAAATGGAATTCATACTCACGTAGCCAATTTTGGAGGTCATGCTCCATGACAATACTCAACAACTTGATCTCCATATCTGTATGAAGCCATCATTTGTGTGACCCTCAATTGTTTGGGATACATGTAACCATAGGCTTACAACTCCTTGTGACTCCGAAAACATATTTTCGGACTACTCAGCGGACATGGTAAAGCATCAAGCAACATCACGCCATGATTCCCTAGGTACCCCTGATAGTACCTACAAGAAACTGTAAGTCAAAGTTAGTGTACAATACGGTCCTTTCATCTAGATATCTCGATCGAATCAACGATCATTGGTAAATCGAGGGTCGCTAGAGATTCGATAGTGTCAGGCCACGTGCTAATTACTAACAATTAACACATAATAAGCGCATAAACACGGAAGCTAAAAATTAGGGCTTAAAAATTTTTCGAAATACAATGGGCCTGAACTCCAAATCATACATTTAAAATATTCAATACTCAACTACGAGTTGACTCAAACTCAAACACAATAGTATATCAATCAAGTATAAATCCCCAATACATGATAACACGGGGCATTCCCCGGTTCAATACATATCATATATAGAACTGGGACTCAGGGACGCGGGGATCGACCAGCTGAACTTCCACTCGGTCCAGCTTGGTTACCTGAAACTCCTGCAAATGGGCAACACAGACCCAAACAAAACAAGCAGGAAACAAGTACGAGGTCAAGCCTCAGTACGAAGAGCTATCAAACAGCTAAACATGCAACATGCTATAATCAATGCTATGAATGCATGAGGGCTATCAAGAAAACGGATAGCTAGACCAGTCTATCAACTAGCAACTCAAATCAAGCCTCTATACCACGCACAGCCAATCAGCCGGTGGAAATCATCGGTCCGTGATCATCGGGGCCCGTCAGCCCATCACAGCTCGGTGGTAGACACTCGAATCCGGTAGTCACCACTCCGACGATAGCGTTGGACTTTTTGGGCACGACTCAACAGTCGGCCAGTCACAACGTGGCACCCAATCAGGTAATCAAATCAATCTATCAATTCAGGCTCAAGATGTATGCATGAATGTCATTCAATATCAATGCATAATGCATACAATTCATATTACGTGCAAACAGAATGTAAAGCTCAAGCAATTCATCAAACTGTTCCACGTAAACATATAGCAGCAAAGTCACGGATTTCACAACATTGAAATATAGGCGTGTTCACGCTCAAAGCTGCTAAGGGCTGCTCAATCGTACCTTTCTTCTTCAAATTACCTAACAGATTTCTCCTGGCTCAATTCACGCAGCAGGAACTTCCTGGAAGCTGAAATCCAAAAGCTCAAAAGAAACAACTGTAGAATCTGCTCAACAAAACCAGCAATTCACGAACGAGCAGAGCCTACGGGATTTCTCAACTCGTTGCTCCTAGCTTCCAAGCTGGTATCAATGGGAAGAGCAAGTCTCAAGGAGTCCAGCGCCACCAAGAACATCAAAAACAAAGGCTGGATGCGATGAAAATCGACGGTGGAAAGTCACGGTGAACAGTAGTCGACGAGGGTTTGGAGAAGAAGAGATAAGAAATATCTGGCTCAAAATAATTCTAAGTGTCGATCAACCCTTCTATATATATACATCTCAAAAAAACACTCCAAAACGACACCGTTCCAACTTATCAAAACGACGTCGTAGCAATACACCAGCTGACAACAGCTCTCGCAAGCAAAACGACCAGAAGCTGGTAACAGCTCTCTCTCCAAAACAATCCATCTGCTGGTCGCGTGAAACTACTCAAAACGACGACGCATCAATTAATCCAAACGACGTCATTTTAGTGACGTAAGCATTGCTGCCAACAGCTGATCTTCCCAAACGCAAAGTTCAAAACGCAGCGTTTCAACTAATCCAAACGACGCCGCTTCTCAACATTATAGTATTTGCGCACCTGCTGGTCAGCAGCAACCATCACAACGCAAACTACTGCCAGCAGAAAGGAATACGTCACGCCTATGTCATCATATCTATCGACAGCTCTTGCGACTGATTCCTCAAACCATCAGCTGATCGTTCTCCACTAGCGCAACTGCTGAATCTAGTAGTCAACACTCCAAATATGTTGACTAACACGTGTCGCTTCCTCATTCAATCTCACGCTAAGTGCAACATCTGCCAACAACAACTTCAACTCGAACTAAAACCAGCAGATCTTATTGCGTCACGCTTACATCACCTCTGCTGATTCCAAATCCACCAGCAGCGAGCTACAGTAAGGTTGACCCGCGTTGACTCCGCTACAGTAGCGTGCTGTTAACAGCTTTGCACCAAAATTCGCTACGATAGAATTTTCCAAAATTTAACGCAACGTTCGAAATCAGCAGGAACTTCAAAATCTATGTGATTAATCCCAAATCAAATCAATTAATCACTAATCTAAATTCTCAATCCTCACATTCTCCCTACCTGAGGAGATTTCGTCCTCGAAATCAAAAGCAAACTAAGGCAGAAAACAATCAAACATTTAAACCAGCACCAACTACACACCAAAATTCGAAGCAAAACCAGAAAATTACTCGAGATTCTGCACGCTCAGTGCCCAAACAGATGAGGCCAATCCTGTCTCATCTTTTCCTCAACTTCCCAGGTTGCTTCTTCTCGGCCATGCTTGCTCCATTGAACCATCACTAATGGAATTATCTTGTTCCTCAGCTGTTTCCTTCCTATCCAAGATCTGCACCGGATATTCGACATAACTCAAGGCAGAATCCAGCTCAACTTCGTCGGTTCTCAAAACATGGGATGGATCCGGCTCATATTTTCTCAATATTGACACATGAAACACGTCATGCATCGCGGCTAACTCCTCGGGCAGCCTCAGTCTATAAGCCAATTGTCCAATCCTCTCGATAATCTCAAAGGGACCAACGAACCTGGGAGTCAATTTGCCTTTAAATCTGAATCTCATCACGCTCTTGAAAGGAGAAATCTTGAGAAACACACGATCGCCCACCTCAAACTCTAACGGTTGACGTCTTCTGTTCGCATAACTCGAGAAACGGTCTTGGGCAGCCTTCATTCTACTCCGGATCAAATCAATTTGGTCTTTCATGTGCTGAACAAACTCCGGTGTAGAAAGCTGTCTCTCGCCAACTTCTTCCCAACAGATCGGGGATCTGCACTTTCGACCATACAATGCCTCAAACGGAGCCATTCCAATAGTCACCTGGTAGCTGTTGTTATAAGAAAACTCAACTAAGGAAAGCGAATCCTGCCAGCCACCGCTGAAATCCATCACCACTGCTCGCAGCATATCTTCTAAAGTCTGGATAGTCCACTCAGACTGTCCATCTGTCTGTGGATGATAGGTTGTGCTCATCGCCAATCTCGAACCCATTGCTACTTGCAGACTCTTCCAAAAGCGAGAAGTGAACCTCGGATCTCTGTCGGACACTATCGAAACCGGAACTCCATGCAATCTAACCACATGGTCGATGTACAGTTTCGCCATATTTTTCATCGAACACCTCACATCATAGGGAATGAAATGGGCTGACTTCGAAAGTCTATCAATCATAACCCAGATCGCATCGTATCCCCTACTTGATCGAGGTAGAGGAGTCACGAAATCCATGGTGATGTGCTCCCAATTCCATTGGGGCACCTCTAAACTCTGGAGCAATCCACCAGGTCTCATTCTCTCAGCCTTGACCTGTTGGCAATTCAGACATCTAGCAACAAAAACAGAAATGTCGCTCTTCATACCTGCCCAGCAGTAGTGAGACTTCAAGGCATGGTACATCTTTCGCTCGCCTGGATGCACACTGTACCAACTGCAATGTGCTTCATTCATGAGGATCTCCTTTAAATCAATCAGGTTCGAAACTACTAACCTCCCTCGAAACCTCAAACATCCATCCGAAGCAACAGAGAAATCACTAGACTGACCCGACTGCGCCTTAATCCTCAACTCATGGATCTATGGGTCGGTCCTCTGCGCCTCCCTGATGTTCATCACAATCTGCGGTTCCACCTGAAGAGAAGAAACAAAGAAATACTTATCACCCGGTTGGAATCGCCAACCAGAAGTACTCAGCTCCTCATGAACTTTCGAAATACTCAAGGATGCTAACATATCAGGCTGGGTCTTTCGTCTTAGAGCGTCCGCTACCAAGTTCACTCGCCCAGGCTGATACTGAATCTCACAGTCAAAGTCCTTAAGCAATTCCATCCAGCGTCGTTGCCTCATGTTCAAATCTGACTGCGTGAAGATATATTTCAGGCTCTTGTGGTCAGTGTACACCACAAATTCTTCACCATAGAGATAATGCCTCCAAATCTTCAAGGCAAAAACTATCGCAGCCAACTCCAAATCATGAACCGGGTACCTCGTCTCGTGAGGCTTCAGCTGACGAGACGCATATGCAATCACGTACCCGTTCTGCATCAAAACACATCCTAAACCACTCAGAGAAGCATCGGAGCACACAACAAATCCTCCGGAGCCAGACGGTAAGGCCAAGACAGGAGCAGTAGTCAACTTCTCCTTCAACGTCTGAAAACTGTACTCGCACTCATCAGTCCATACAAATCTCTTATCTCTCTGAGTCAACTGCATCATAGGCCTGGCTATCGAAGAAAACTTCTCAATGAAACGCCTATAGTAGCCGGCCAACCCCAAGAAACTACGGATCTCTGAAACGTTCCGAGGTCTCTCCCAGTTAAGCACTGCTTCGACCTTGCTCGGATCTACCGAAATTCCTTGTGCCGAAATCACGTGACCCAAAAAGATAATCCTATCGATCCAAAACTCGCACTTACTGAATTTGGCATAGAGTTGCGAGTCTCTCAATCTCTGCAATACAAGTCTCAGGTGATCCTTGTGCTCTCTCTTGCTCCTCGAGTACACCAAGATGTCATCTATGAAGACGATAACGAACCGATCGATATACTCGCTGAAGACGCGATTCATCAAATCCATAAAGACAGCAGGGGCATTCGTCAATCTAAAAGGCATGACAAGAAACTCAAAATGCCCATATCGAGTCCGGAAGGCTGTCTTTGCCACATCAGCGTCTCTAATTCGCAACTGGTGATAACCAGAGCGCAAGTCAATCTTCGAGTAAACAACCGATCCCTGCAACTGGTCGAACAAGTCATCAATCCTCGGCAGAGGATACTTGTTCTTCACCATGGCCTTATTCAACTGTCTGAAGTCCACACACATCCTCATAGTGCCATCTTTCTTTTTCACAAAAAGAATCAGAGCTCCCCAAGGCTACATACTCGGTCTGATGAAGCCTTTTTCCAGGAGATCACTCAACTGTTCATTCAGCTCTTTCAACTCTGCGGGCGCCAGCCGGTAAGGAGCTCTAGAAATCGGGGCGTACCGGGCACCGAACTCAATACTGAAGTCGATCTCGCGTCGAGGAGGGAATCCAGGAATCTCATCTGGAAACTCGTCGGGAAACTCTCGAACGACGGGGATGTCGCGCAACTCCAATCGCTGCTCCTGGGAACTATCAAGTGCATATATCATGAATCCTGCATTACCTAGCGATAGCAGTCTAAACATCTCCATAGCGGTACATACCTAGCGATAGCAGTCTAAACATCTCCATAGCGGACACCAGGGGAATCTTCGACCTCGAATCCGTGCCGTAGAAATCCCATCTCTCACCCGTATCAGGGCGAAATCTCACCACACCATGGAAGCAATCAACGGTAGCCTTATAGCTAGATAACACATCCATTCCCA
>KQ999307.1:192020-210964 GCA_001598015.1 Dorcoceras hygrometricum | reverse complement strand
GACAATTACCCTTCAAAATTCCTAGAAGCTTAAATCTGCCAAAGATACCTAATATCTTAGCTTAAATCAACGAAAGAAAGCTCACCCAAGGATAGAAACGCACGGCGCAACTTACTGCTCAATTCAGCCGTTTCGCGTTTTCGCTCCAGCTCAACACAGCCTCCAAGATTGGTAGGAAAAGAAAGGTCTTCACAAGAGGTTTCCAACGCTACCAAGAACTCGAAAAACGGAGGTCGGAATCAACGGCAAATCGCGATAAAAAGTGACGATGAACAGTAGCTCGACGAGGGTTTGGGGAAGAAGAGATAAGAAATATCTGGCTTAAAATAATTCTAAGTGTCGATCAACACTAAATACAATACCTCTTAAAGCCTCGCCTGCTGATTCATTAAATCAATCGAAGTGACCGGCAAAAGTCTATAAGCAGCTCTATTCCTTTCCTTTCGCTAAATTCAGCAGCAGCAACCAAATAAGCAATCGTACGAAAACTTCTCAACATTATAGTATTTGCGCGCCTGCTGGTCAGCAGCAACCATCACAACGCAAACTACTGCCAGCAGAAAGGAATACGTCACGCCTATGTCATCATATCTATCGACAGCTCTTGCGACTGATTCCTCAAACCATCAGCTGATCGTTCTCCACTAGCACAACTGCTGAATCTAGTAGTCAACACTCCAAATATGTTGACTAACACGTGTCGCTTCCTCATTCAATCTCACGCTAAGTGCAACATCTGCGCCTGCTGGTCAGCAGCAACCATCACAACGCAAACTACTGCCAGCAGAAAGGAATACGTCACGCCTATGTCATCATATCTATCGACAGCTCTTGCGACTGATTCCTCAAACCATCAGCTGATCGTTCTCCACTAGCACAACTGCTGAATCTAGTAGTCAACACTCCAAATATGTTGACTAACACGTGTCGCTTCCTCATTCAATCTCACGCTAAGTGCAACATCTGCCAACAGCAACTTCAACTCGAACTAAAACCAGCAGATCTTATTGCGTCACGCTTACATCACCTCAGCTGATTCCAAATCCACCAGCAGCGAGCTACAGTAAGGTTGACCCGCGTTGACTCCGCTACAGTAGCATGCTGTTAACAGCTTTGCACCAAAATTCGCTACGATAGAATTTTCCAAAATTTAACGCAACGTTCGAAATCAGCAGGAACTTCAAAATCTACGTGATTAATCCCAAATCAAATCAATTAATCACTAATCTAAATTCTCAATCCTCACAGATAGTCATGCATACATCTTAGAGATCAAATAGCGATATCGCATGGTGCTACTATGTAAACCCATTAACTTCAAGTACATCTAGTACTCTGATCAGAGATTTGTAATACTATTATCTTCTCAAATAGCATAGAACATCCATGCACACAGGAGAGTGATAAATCCTCGACAACAAAGCATCGACCCTATATGCGTCGTGACCTCACCCAACCTCGCCACCTGATGACCCTCATGGAGTCGATAAATGAGTCAAAGTGAGACGACTAGCATGTAGAGTCTCAATGATGTTTCGAGTAACAAGGACTAATTTGTACAACCAAAACCTCGGTAATCCACTCGACAAATAATAACCACTTGAAAGTTTCGAACTATATTAGTTCATAGATCACTGAGTCACTACCCATCATACATGCTCAGAACATCTTCATGTTCCCTGCCAATGAAGCATGATACTTCGCATCAAAGATGTTAGTCTCGAATTCGGGAGACCCTTATCCTTGTTTTTGACGGCTTAATCGACTAAGAACTGATTTAGAATGCACAATGATATTAGATGCGTTTAATGATAGCCATCAAATCCACCATCATATCTAACATATACTATAGTGTATTATATGAAAACCCAGAAATTCAGCTTTCGGAAATACAGCCGAAAAAAAACTCAGCTTTGACTAAGTCAATTCAGATCTGGGACGGTAAACGGTCAAATCAGATCTGGGACGGTCAACTCAACTCAGATTTGAGACAGTAAACAGTCAGACAGTCAATTCAGCTGGTCAACAGTCAACTCAGCTTTGGACTGGTCAACCCAGCTTTGGACGGTCAACTCGGATTTGGTAAAGTCAAACTCAGCTCACGAATTTCAGCAAGCTGCTACACGCGTACAGATCAGATTTTGCAATCGTAACTGCCAATTTAGGGAGATTAATGGCCAATTAAATCACTCAATTCAATGCCTAAATCGTTACTCTTGTAACAGCCATTTTAATGGTCATAAAATCTGAATTGATGTCTGTAACGGCTGACCTTGTGCCTCTCCCTTCTACACCTATAAATACTTCACTAAAGTAGTAGAGGAACCACACTTCCTCGAAAATTCTCAATAAAAAAAATATACCACTAAGCATCCATGTTGAGACCCTACACCAGCTGGATTACAGTGATGCGCGTAGTATACCAGATTTAGTGTACCAAATTACGTTCCTTGAACCACTCACACTTCAGATTCCGGTAAGTGCGTTTTTGCTATATATATTCGTTTGAAATACTATATGATATTCATGTTATAATCTGTTATGAATATCATTCGAGCTTTCGTTTCGTGTCAAGTTTATTCTACGATATATGCTCCGTTTTAGCACTGACGTTTTCTGTCGTAATATGGGTCTACGAAATATTCCGCACTCTAGTTACAAGGTGTAACTATGACCTCGACCCCTTAGATGAGTAAAACTTAGGGACTGATCAGTAAACAATAGAGACGAAGTAAGTGCTACCTGCTATGCTATGCTTTGTTCTGTTATATGCTCTGTTCTGAATCTGTATATGTATATTTATATTTTGTATTGCTCGAATGATATCCTCCACTTGCTGAGTGTTTCCCCAAACGCTCACCTCGTACTACTCCCACCCAGATGAAAACGAAGAACATGTTGAAGAAGAAGAACAAGAGTTGTTCTGGGGCTGGTGAAGATTTAGTTTTGTTAATGTAATTTTTGCTTCCGCAATTCTTTGATTTTCAGCTGTAAAAACGATTATTTGATTATGTAACAGACTGGTTTTCGAGCTATACTATGAGGCTTAGTGTTTTTACAATTTTATAATTATTTAACATTGCCGATGTCATGAGTCTCGATCTCGGGGCGTGGCATATTCAAGGTGTTTTTTCAACAAGTTTGAGCAATAATAGCAAAGATAAAAAATGACATGTAAAATGGAAAGTATATAAATGAATAAAGGCCATTTTTACAATTGAGTCAACAAAGCACGCTATCAACAATTGGATAGACGGACACCTACTCTAACATACCATACATTCTATCTTAACCATACGGAGATGAGCCTTAGGTCCCCGGTCCCTCGATGTATACGACATCTATTTGACCACTTAAAAATAAGCTCAAGCCAACTGACTCTAAACTCTTTGAAAGGATCGAAAAATAGATCGCGCCTAAGCTGTGAGAACAGATCGTGCTCGAGACATCGAGGTGACTTACTATGTCCCCGATCTTGCTGTTGGTGAGTGCGATGATGGGATGGGACTGCTGCTTTGAGATAGTAATTTGGGTATGTGTCTGTCTGTTTGTACATCCCTGGGAGTCTTGTTTGCCCTTTTTTTGATTGATCCTTCTAGAGTTTTGTACATCTTCAACATTGACATCTTTTTCTGCTCTTGGTTAAGAGTCCGTCAAAAGTTTTCGTGGGTTTTTTTTTATCAAAGACATAAAGAAATCCCCCTTCCATAGGCCTTCAGTGAAAGCCCCCAATCAAGAGGTCCGCAGTAGCCAATGGTACCCCATAATCTTTCTTGTTCATTTTGTTTCACATTATGATCTCCCCATTTGATAACACATCGAACCATTGTTGAGCAGATCTAACAAGAGTAGTCAGAAAGACTCTGCACTTGATTGGGTCAGGATACTGGTGTAGTAGAGTGGCATTCTTGAAGCAATAAAGGTGCTCCTCGGGATCTCCGGTGCCATCATATTCCCAGGTGTTGGGAAATTTAGAATGAGGTGGTAATTCGGCTGATAACACGGTAGAGAAGGGAATGTTACGACTTGGGTTTGGAGGTGGTGCTAATTGAGAATCTTATAATCGTTGCACCTTTTTCTGGAGCCTCCCGATCTCCTCGGCCTGTGGTTGTGGTTCTGGTCTGAGCAAGTTTCCCCCCGTCGGGCTAACACCTGTTCGACAATGGTGGCTACCCGCTGGACAATTTTCTCGGCTATGAGTTATCCTCCACTAGGCCCTCATGGGGAGCTTTCTTGACAGGTGTTTTTGGATTCCCCGTTATTTTGAGTTCGGTTCCTCTTTGGCGGCATTTAAATTCTCTTTTCTTTATGGTTCCCCTAGAGCGTCAATTGATGTTGAGTCGTCTTCAGGTCCCGACCAGAGAATTATTCTTATTCTCTCGAGGAATCTAACGAGCTTGCTTTTTCGAGATGATGGTGCCTTAAAGCCTGGCTTGCACTCAACAACACACGTCAGAAGGCATCGGAAATATTTTCGGTGAAACTCCTCGCATGCCTAAGTCAGTTTGATGATTGAGAGTTGGTAAGCAAAAATGTAACCAGGTGATGGTATACCGGGACATACCTTGGCTTTTATAGAGGTGCTAGTGAGTTAATTTGAGTGGTTTGTTTGGGATATGATATGATTTGACGAGACCCGCATTTTGTCTTGAGATTCCCGAGTATGTGCCTTTCACACACAAGGCACGTTTATAGGCATGAATTACGCGATCAAGTGAGATGATTCATCTCGGGTACGCATGGGCAATTAATAGGCGTAAAGATCACAGTCGTTCCTTGGAATGTGTCTAGGAGGCGTGGGGGGTATTGCTTTGAGTCCCAAGGACAGATCACGGTATAGTATCAAAAACATGATTCTTAGCATTACATATATGAAAAGTTTTGAAATTTATATTATTCAAAGAATTAACATTGAAATTCTAATAATTTCTATTTTATATAAATGATTTTACAATATTTCAAAAATAATTGAATTTAAATACATTTAATTTTTTCGTACAAAAAAATACAAAAAATTTCTAGAAAAGAAATATGATTTTTCGTTGACCTTTGAAATATGTGTATATACATGTATATATGTAGTTATATGTAAATAAAAAATATGAAATGATTCAAATAAGTTGACAAGATATTTAAGTAGAGTCGATCAGTTCACATATTCTTTTATTCCATATAGGGATGAGTTATATGCCAAATTTCATTATTCGGCATGTATTCAATAAGTTAATCAAGTCTTGACCGAATATTTTATTTAGAATTAAAATTAATTATAAGGATCAATAAATAAGTAGTGATCGTCAAATGATAAAATTCATTGATTCTTCTGAAATTTATAATCATTCTCGCATGACATTTTATTTATCATCATTCTCGCATGATATTTTATTTATCCTACCATCAAAAGCAGTGCCCCATATCTCACATGAACATGGAATCCACATATTTCAAGTGTGCATTCAATCTCCAATGTGAGATGTAGAAGTTCATCTAGGATGGATCAACCCTCTCGTCGTTTAAGGGTAGGTTTTATATTCGTTGTCCTGAAATTTCCTAGTCAAAAGTTGTTGAAAAATGTGAATGAAAGCTGTCAGATCACTTGCGATCTGGTTGAAAGCAGTCAGGTCGGGAGCTAGGTGAAACCAGCCAAGACGCGAGCTGCTTCATGCCGCGAGCAGTCAGGTCACGAGCTGGCTGAAATCAGCCAGGAAGCGAGCTGTTTCAAGTCGCAGGCTGTGAGATGTTGTCACAATCTGTGTGGTCGCAGGCTCTAAGCTGATTTGGACAGCCGTGCTGATCTGCGCGGTCTGGTCCTAGGTTCTAAGCTGATCTGGATAGCCATGTTGATCTGCACGATCTGGTCCTAAGCTCTAAGTTGATCTGGGCAGCCGGGCTCCGAGCTGATCTGGGCAGGAGTGCTGGTCCGTGTGTGCTAAAACAGATCGAACGGGTTCTTCCGAAATAGTACAACTGTTCACGCTTCGTCTTCCTCACGAAAAGATGCTTCTGTTCAAAACGGTGCAACTGTTCGAAGCAGTGCAACTGTTCGGAATGGCGTTTTCGTGAAAGCATGCGTCTGTTCAAGGCACCGATCCCCTATTATAAATACAGATAGTTTGGACATTCGGAAAACTCAATCTTCTGCATTCTGCTGTTGCCTTCTGCACTGTATTTGCCCTATGTTTTCCCTGCTTACAGTTCCCGACTCAAAAACAAAGTTTTCAAAACATTTATTTGTTCGTCGGAATTACTCAGTGTGGTGCCACAATTCGTAATTCGTAGGTCGTTGTATCTTAGGGATGATTGCCGAAACGAGTGCACTATACTCGGACAATTTCGTCTTACGGAAATAGGACTTTCCTCGCCTTAACCTATCAAAGTTAGTGAACTGCTGTTCGAGTATTTAGAGCGTGAGTTGTTGAAAAACAAATTAGAACACCCAATAAAAGTTTCCTCAATTTTCGTTTTGGGTAGGAGAATTTTTTTTCGAATTTCGTTCAAAAACATTTATCTTAGTGATGATTATTTGACTTTTGTAAAATTGCTTTGAAGCACTAGCGAAACAAATTCCAACAACACATATTTTTTTTATATAAAATGTTTCTTAATTATTTATAATAGACTACTATTTATATAGTTTACGGGGATCTCCTCCACTATTTTCGGAAAAGTTCCTCATTTTGATATCTGACCCGGTTTAATATACATTTATGCCATATTGATTTCATATTTTTTTACCCAAAAATACCATAAAATATATCTTCTATGTTTTTGAAAAGTTTATCTAAGAAAACTTTGTTTAAAAAAATCAAAAATATTTTTTTAAAGAAATTGTAAAACATATATTTTAAAATTTTCCAATTATATAAAACCAAAACTATTTTAGAAGATGGTATCCGAAGGGATCCAAAGTTCTCAAATCTAATAAAATTACCCGTTTAGTTCAGATACCTAGGACAATTTAAAATACATGACATGGTTTTCCTATTTTCTAGAGCTAGAAATGCCACCATATCACTAAATATGGACTCTATTGACTCGATAATTTCTTTTGATATGTCAATTTCCAAGAATTGGAAAATTGAATGGTTATTCGTTGAGAACATAAATGTGATATAATTAAAAAAAATATAAATATCAAATTAAATTAATATTATATTATTAAAGTCGAAGAATTGAAAAAAATTTGAATGATTAGTACTTGCCCGGAAGTAGCCAAGATTCTTACCCGAGAAAGTGTCCGGATGGATGGGTCGTGGCGAAACGAAACGTGAAAAAGATAGCAACATTAACATACCAACACACGTTTATATTGGCGCCTGAGTGCCCCAATCGGATAACACTTCCGCGGTCCTTTCTGCCCTGCCCACGCGTTGCGGTAACTCTAAATCCTGCCTGCATACGCCTCCTGCTTCCGGTCCCTTGCTGTACTCGGTCATTTACTACGTTACAGGTATTCCGATTCTGTTTCTAGGGTTTATTTCCGCTCTTATCAGTTAAAAATTTTATCTTTTCTTTGCCAATTGTCTTCTGGATTCAATTAATTGTGGTTTGCATTCGCTGTTGGGGTTTTCGTGACTGTTCTCTCGTTGTCAAATGACTTTCTTATTCAGTCGCTTGCCTGTTTCACTATTTACTTCTGCCACTTGAAATTTCTTCTTATTTTAGGTTTTATGCACTACTCCCCTGAGAAAAGAAGCGAAAATAAGAAGGTGGATGGACGTTTAATACCAGCTAATTTTCTGTTTTTTCTGAATAATGCTTGAGTCACATGGCGCTTGGTCTTGACTGTATTTGCTGAACCTTTTTAATGTTATAAGGACGCTCATGAGATAAGTATAGTGGATTTGGTTGAATTTGTGCTGTCCTCAAGGAACAAAGTTTTATTTCTACATCTTTTTTTCTTTAACGTTTATGTCTTTTAATGAGAATTTATGGCTGTGAGTTTGTATATTTTAAGTGAGGCACATGCTTAACTATTGATATGATTATTTTCTGTTATCATTTTTCATGCTGAAGGAACAGAGGTTGCTTGCCAAGGGAATAGCCAATGTTCCATTGGGGACTCTTGTGATATACCTGTTTTGGAATATGACAGCCAATCAGCGGAAAAAAAGGGTGAATGCTGCCAGTTTGGTTGGCTGCACCTCTTATGAACAATATATGGTAAAAGGGAAGAAATTGAAACTGTTGCAGCAGCCGGCCCTGAAAATGGCACCTACTATCTCTCTAGAGTGGGATAACAAGAAGAAGAGTGTTGTTTCAAAGAGGGATCAGATTGGTATTTCTCAAAGGCACTGGATTCCATTTATTGAGCATGGTCCCCACAGCCATAATATGTTGGCTGATGTTTTTTCTGTTCCTCAGGAGATATTTGAATTAGAAAATTTATCTGAGGTTCTCTCTTATGAGGTAACTGTGGATACATGGTTCAGAAGTCCTTTTTTTTGACAAAAACTTTTTCGCTCTAGGAATTCTTCTGTTCAATGAATCTTGTTATGTATAGGTGTGGCAGAATTTGTTGTCCAAAAATGAAAGAAGTCTTCTATCTCAATTTCTACCCGAAGAAGCTGAGCCTGATACTCTTGTTCGAGAGTTGCTTGCCGGGGATAATTTCCATTTTGGAAATCCTTTCCTCACATGGCAAGTCTTAATATACATTATTTTCTTTCTTACTATCGATATTTTGCATGATTTGTTGAACAACTCTGGGATTTTTAACAAACAAATTAATTTTTTTTATTTCGTTCTGTTGATTTGGACTCAATCCCCACTATTATCTTTTTTGGTTTTGTGTCTGCATCTTGTTAAATGTGCCTCTTATTTTTTCTTAAATTTTTGACGATATTCTTCAATCAGCTGGCATGGTTTGAACCTACTCACTTTGTGAGGCCTTAAAATTGTGCCTTTTGGTTTAATTAAATTCGAAGTGAACATCTTATCCTGCGAGGAGTGAGTATAATCTAAGAAATTCTTTCTAATTTGTTGAACTTACAATTAGTGAGGGAATTCATCAAATGTATAATGTGCATACTCGTTAAAAGCCCTAAATGTGTGTGCCTCTCAAATCTAAGTGAGGATGAGCACTTGCCTCGACACATGCCAAAACTTTGTTGTTTGATGAAGTGTGCTTTGGAAGGTTGTGAACCAAAGTTTCAATCTTGGTGCATGCTGAATGCTTGAAGCGTTTTTAATTGTGTGTTAATTGTATGAATAGGAAATTAGGGTGTGAAGTGAGGTAATAGTAATTCCATTTAGTTTATGAATTCATGAATATTTGTTTACTTTCAACAGTTTAGTAAGGTGTCATGAACTTTTCTTTAAATGTTAAGCCTTACGGTATGAAGGTGTTTCACTTTGATACGTGCCTCGTTTTGAGCGTTGAGCCTAGGCTTATGATACCCATGCGTCTCAATACACACATTTTTAATAACTTTGATGATATGAGGATCTTAATTATATAAAATCATTTTAGATACGTGTGCCTTTTTCTGTTCATTGTAATCCCAATGCATGCAATCTCCTGTGCTCATCGTTGAGTGAATTCCAAATTTGCCTCTTTCTAATTTAACAGGAAAAGTCAGTGGGATTGTTGTTTTGATTGATTGCTACAATTTAGAAGCATGATGGACATGAAAATTATATTTGAAATTACTATTGAAGATTGACCGAATATGTGAATACAACTCTGAAACTTAAATAAAATACTAATAATAGTCCCACTTCAGTTAGATAATATTATATCTATTGCAATTACGTTTTCTACTTCTAATGCTATTCTAGTTTTAATGCGATCGGGCTGCTTAAAAAATAGTCTACAAAATACAATAGGAAATTAATAATAGAAATATCATTAACACGTGTTGCATCAATCTTCTATACTTGAAGGAAACTTGCCCTGGAGATGTTCACTCACATGGAAATCTATTTATGTTCATGTTCTCAATTTTATAAGCATTATCTCAATCATCTTGAGAACATGGAAATGATCGGTTTTTGCCCTTGACCTCATTGTGAGAAACTAGAGCTCTTCTTTTCAGCAAATATACAATTATCCTTTACTAAAACCTTTTTCATGAGTTGTGGTGCTTCTCAACATCCAACTTGTACTGAGATTTGGCCCCCTCCAGTTTTTCCCATTCTTCATTGTGAAGTGAATACACTGCAAAATCCTCCATATCATGATTAACTAGGAGGAAGATGAATCAAATCCATAGTAAGTTTTGGAACACAGAACACTGTTCCACAGAACACTAGCACAGGCAACTTTAAAAGGTGTTTTTGGTAGGATGTTTGTCAAATCTTTAAGGTGAACCAAGTCCGTGGAAGGGTAGTGTCCTTAGGTGTGTTACCTGTCACCTAATGGCTAGTATCATATTGCCAACGGTGTGATTGGCCACTTCGGTTTGACCATCTCTCTGTTGATGACTCCTATTACTATTCTTCAAGGAATGTTGAACAACTTCCACAATGTCCGTCAAAAATGATTTTGGAATTTGACATGCCTGTAAGAAGTTAGGAAATGAGTAACACCATGTAGATGAACAATTTCCTGGAAAAGTAAATAAGCTGCATGAGATGCACGAGAGGCTTTATTGCAAGGCAGAAAAACTGGCTCCTTTATTCCAACCGAGAAGGAAACCTGTAATATTGATGACTACCAGTTATTTTTCTAGTACCGAGTTGCCGTCGGATTGTTGTTATTGTTACTTTATAAATGACATCAACATCATAGTGCCACGTCATTCAATAGGATATGAAAGGCATATATATCCACCATATTATATATCGTCTCATCTTTATGATTCCCCTAGCAACAAATAAACTTCACAAATTTCTAGCACTTGAAGTTCATTGTCCTAAATCCATGTGATTTTGGGATGCTCTTCATATCTGAAGAGAATTGATGCATCCAATTTCAATTTGATTTGCTCTTCCATTCCTTGAATAAGTTTTACTGTCAAGTGATTTTGAGTTTTGTTGCTGCAGGGGTGCTTCTCTCTGTTTTGGAGAGCTCCATCCGGATAATGTTCTTCATGAAGAGCAGTCTCTCAAAGCTAGCAAGAAGGGCTACTACTCACATTTACGAAAGTATCATAACGAGTATGCAGTTTTGTCAACTCTATAGAGTTCTGTTTTTACTTGAAGTTGTTTGTCTCATGGTGTGTGCTGCTTCTGCCAGCATGATTGGGATTTTGCAACTGTGGAAAGAAAAGTGGGCTAGTTCTGAGGATCCTGAAGTGGATGTTGTGCGTAAAGTATGGAGGTTGTTCTCTTTCTATGCTTTTTTTTTTCATGATTGTCACATTCTATTCGTGAACTAAGTAACTCAAACTTGTGCTTTGTGTGCCTGGGTGTGTGTTTTGGTTTGGTTGTTGGGTCCTTGAAGCATTGGCTTTTTTACACTTTCTCTTGTCATAATTTGAAAGGAATTGAGGCTTATCGAGTAGATCATTAGATATTTTGGGATTGTATTACTTTGTGAGTAGAAGTTCGTATGATGATGTCACTTTGCCATTATTGATGCTGGTTGGATATGGATTCCTATAATACCTTAAGCTGTTGTCAGCTCTGAACATGATTATGTTATGCACTTGTATTTCTGACATCATTTATATCGTGCATTTATTTTTAAGAGATGTTCCTGTTTCCAAATAATATTATGGTAACATTTATAGCATTTTTCATATGTCAATCGCCGTTTTTTTTTTTTCAAGTTAGAAAAAACTGCATCTTAATTTTTTAATTGGCAAAATTGCCTCGTTATGAATGCATGTGATTTTTTTTTATATAAATGTCTTGTAGATGAAGAGACATTATTCTTGATCATGTTTTTCTTGCATTGTTTCTTTTCCTGAGGTAAGCTTTTATGTCTGAAATAAAATGTTATGAGCAGGACTAGGAATTATCCTGGGAAAAGTGTGCCTCTATCAGACACTGGAACTCATGGTGCTGAAGAGAACCTTGTTGTGACACCCGACTCTTGTTCTTGGGGTACTTCAGAGAAAGAGTATGGTAGTGATAGCCAGAATCGAGAAATGGTGCATGGAGAGTTTGAAAGGAGGTCAGCCGGATCCTCCAACTTACCTTTGTCCTCCCTACTCTGCAATCCCACAGAAAATATCTAATCAGATCTTGTTATCTGATTCTTTCATCTAATCGAATGTGCAGAAAAGTCAACTTGAACAAAACAGGTGATAGCGACTTCGGTTGGCAAGAGGTGGCTGCAGTATCTGGAAAAGGAGGAAAGCTACAGAAACACAATATCCAGCGTGATGATGGAGCCAAATACATGTCTTATGTGAAGGTGGTTTGGCGCAACTTTTGTTTTTCAATTTAAAATTTTGGCAGCCTTTCTAGTTTGGCATTAGACAATTGTATTATGCTCTCCTGTCTCTTTGGGTGCCTTTTAAATATTATAAACGTATGATGGTGTTTTACTTGAGGTTTCTCAGGTTAGCAAGCAACAGCATGAGCGAGTTAAAAGTAGCATGAAACATGCTGGCATTAGCATTCAGCCCAGATCTCTGAATAATGTTTTGGGTACCATTGACACACTTAATGTGCAACCATTCGAGAAGTTTGAGGAGGAGGAAGAGAAGAAGTTACATGATTACTGGTTAGTTATTGATTTTATTTTGTTTTTGAGCTTAAAACTTAAATTTCTTTAGCTTCCTCTCTGCATTATGTATTCCCGTGACAGGCTAAAATTGGTTAAACGGGACATTCCTGATGGTTTTGTTTACTGGAAAAAGAGTCAATTGTTGAGGCAGCAGTTAATACAGTCTCTCTGTGAGGAGGTAGAAAAGAAAATAAATCCTGAGAAGGTTTGTCGTCTTTTCTTCCTCAGTAGGAATTTCCGATTGTCATGGGGTGGACAAAGCATCTATTCAAGTCCTCCTTTTACAAACTCAGAAAATATCCAGTTAGTGAAATTTTTATTGATACATCTGTGTAGGTAACCCTGGATGAGGAGAGAGAAGGTTCTCCTAATAAGATAATGGAACGCTCAGACGATAGTAAATATAAATTTCTCCCTGCAATTACTATCGAGGTTTATCAGCTTCCTTCTTTGCTATCATATTTTTATGATTTTCTTGTTGCCGATTCTTTTGAAAGTTTAGTTTCTTGTGTAATGAAACCTTTAGTTCGTATTTTCATGGTTAGGGTGTGGAGAAAGATCAATTTGATGATGACATGCTATCAGAGCAGCGGGATATTGAGCAGGCAATCGATGAAATTGAAACAGTGTCTCAGGTTGATTTGGCCGCTTCTTTCTGTTTTAGTTTGTCAGAATTTCAGCTTCTGGAAATTGATATACTCAGTTCAAGTGTCAGTTGACGAATTTTTCTTATGTTGGCCACTTGTTTGTGTTTCTTAACTGATAATCAGGCTCCTCAGGCTGAAGGGATTAGAAAGACAGATTATGTATTTGAGGAGCAAGCGCAGGATTCAGTTAATATCGAGCATGGTGATATGCCTGACCATGTTTGCATTAAGGATGACCATCAACAGCAGGAAGCTTCAATTGATAAAAGCTCCATGCATAGTGCTAAGTTGATAGAACCATGCAGCCCTGTTGTTCCTCAGGATAGGCATCAACAGCAAAATAGTTCAGCTAATGGCAATCTTCAGACCAAGTCCCTGGAGATGGAATCCCTTGTCAACAGTTCTAGTGCAGAAACAGATGATATTCCGACTTTTTCAACATACACAGGAAATGTAAGCCACACAGGAAATGTAAGCCATGCGAATATTCCTGTTTGCCACCAGGTTCCTCTAGCATCTGCTAGTGATGTTTGGCCAACAGGTGATACTCGTAGTTCTTACTATCAATCTGCTGCCGCTAGTGATGGATATGCTTCTTCTCAAGAGTTGAAGCTTGGAAGAACACAATTAATACAGGAGCAACCACTGCGAATACTTGATATGGAAACCGACATGCAAGATAAAGATGCTGGGAAGGACATGCTTCCCAGGAGATCTGATACACCATTCTTCAGTCCGTACTCTAATCAAGATCGACGTGAACCACTCTCGTTTTTCAAGGGCCACAATAGTTTATCATACCATCATGAGCAAAGGCACTTGGGTGTAGATTTCGAGCCTGCTAATGATTTAATGGACGTAGGTCAATTTCATGGGCATTTGACGGAACAAGTCCATCCATCTCTTCATTTGTATCCAAAGCCCAAGAGACTGAATGATTTTTACATGCATCAGACCCTTCAGGAGAGTATGTATTCTGATGGAAGTCGGTTTAACATGCCAAGGCAGGAGCAGGTTCCGGTTAATATTCATGATTGGGTGGCTGTTAACTCTGTAAGCAGCATGACAGCTACTTCTCAACCTCATTTGAACGGTGTAGAGTTTAATCAAAACTGGTATCCAGGTGAGGGTGGTGCCCAAGATGTATGGGCACCCTATGAAAGTACTGTCCATAGCATTAGTGGTGGACGTAATTCAGATCAAAGCCTATTCAGCGTACTTTCGGAATGTAATGAACTGCGACCTGCTGCCAATTATGATCCGATGAGCTCCTCTGAGAGATTCATCCAGGCCGGAAACTACAGCGGGATGGGCGAAGGAATTCCACCGAACAGCCTACCACAAGAAGCACCCAATGCATTCAACTACTTGAATGGTCACGAGGTCGCCACATCTGGTGTTAAAATAAGCAACCTGGGGTGGATGGGAATCCCACAGCAGAATCCTGGGATACATGATTCGTCCATGGGTAGACCTTTTTTAAGGTCATGGAATCAGTAAGGATCTTCTTTTGTTGAGATTTAATAGTATACAGAAAGCTGTTCAGTTATAAGTGCATCTGGATTTTGTATTGATCCTCTTTTAGTCCCTTTCCCCCTAGTTATATCATTCAAGTTGAAGCTGCCCAAACGTGGTGCAGAGTACACACGTAGTGCCCCATGTATCTATGTACATATCTAGACTGTTAATCAAGAAACGGAGTGAGGGCCATTGAATAAATTACCCTTCAGCTGGTCCATCCTCCTTGTTTCCCCCGAAATATTACATTTTCTTATTTCCTAAATAAATAAATAGAAATTTTCTTACTATCTTTCTTTCCTTAGTATTTTTTTCTTTACAAATGATATTAAAAAATTACCATTATACTACTATCAATGAAAAATAACATATAGATTTTCCATTTCCATGATTCAAATTTTTGAATGACTGCAATTTTAGATTTGTCGTTTTTAGTGAACACGTATATTTTTTTTTTGAAGTTTTTAGGTATCCTAGAAATTTAAAAAAAAATGTCATGACACGATTTTGGGTTGTAACACGATTTTTGTATGTACTTTGTTTTATTTTTTGTATGTAATATATGTTATTTTAGTTATAAGGGTGCGTCGGGGCATTTATTGGTAGACAGAGATGTTTGTATAGAAACTTATTTTATTTTAGTTAATATGCTAAACTGGTTAACTAATTGATAGTTGCATATGGGACATAATGCATACGTCCTATTCTGAATATAGTTTCTGCGTTTTTCCATTTATTTAAGATTAAAGAAAATCATTGGAATGCATATGTCTGTCATTAAAACAAATTTCCTATTTTATCTTTAATAAATATTATAGAACTGTTGAAATTTGATACTATGTTTAATGATAGTATTTTACTACTAGATGTCTATATTTTCGAAATGAGTGAAAAAGTAAATAGAAATCTATATATTTACTTTGAAACAGATGTACTATTTTGATATAGCAAATTACGACTCTATTCTTGGGACCAATTTTTAACCCGTTTTATCCTAACATTAGTTAATCGACTCTAATCAAATTGCATATCAACAATGATCCCAAACATGATATCACCCGAAAACAAATATCATAATTCATCTGTACCAAATTATCAAATATTAGATTGATGCCGCCTAAAATCGGATGTGCCGATTTGACGACTTAGCGAATAAGTTAGGATCCTGCGAGAGCTCCAAAGAAGGATTTGGCGGGTTGTTACCTACGCCACAAAGCAAAGTCAGAGCCTTCGTCGGTATCCAACGCTCAAATTAGCGGTTGCTCGAAAGTTACAATGATTAAAGAACCAAATGCTTCTTATTGAGAACGTACCTTAAAAATGAGGTGAAAATGTCTATTTATAGATAACGTTGAATGATTTATGGGCCTTGTTTGAGCTGACTCATTTCTTTGTGACTCAATGATCAATTTGTTATCAGGCCATTGGGCCCCAACTACCGGTAGTTATCCTGATTCTTTGTGGACTAGCCTGGGCTTGAGCATGGGCCTAGGAGATCAATGGTTCGGCCCATAACCCATCATAGGACCCCACTCTCGGGCGCAGCAAATCTGCTGAGATCAGCGGGACTAGATTTTGTTAGTCTATTTTTTGGTGCGGCCGAGAGTAGTTTAATATTTATTTGTTGTATTATCACTATTGTTTAAAGGAACTTATAATTTATTATTTTATATATAATATATGTGAATTTAATATTTCTGATTTATTTGTGTTTAATTTTTTGTTTGTAAATAATGGACAAAAAGAGTTTTATTAGAATGAAACTCTGTATTAGAGTTGCATTAGGATTGAAACTCTACTCTATAAAATCAATTCAATTCACAAAAATCAATTCCGACTTACAAACTAAATTCATGATCTAGCTGAGTGTTGGTGTTGCTTGCACAAAAGCAGATTTACGTCAACTCCATGGCTGGTATGCCCATCACTTGTCCATTCAATTTTTTTTTATTCTCAATAATTGTCATTTGGTTAAGCTTAATCCTTCTGTTAACCATAAGAATTCTCAATAACTCACGTATTGCAATAGTCATTGTATCTCGTCGGCCGAAATCACAATAATTTCTCGTGCTGTCCGATGGAGTGGTGGGTGGTTTGTGATGTGCATGGACGTCGGTCGTGGTAGGCGACGGAGTGGTGGCAGGGCGATGTCGATCGCGGTTGTGACGCCCGAACCCAACGAGGCCACGAGAATTGGGGTAAATAAAAATTTTCGAATAAAAGAAGGGCTAAAAGATAATTCGCTATAGGTTGTATTTCCTATAACTTGAAAGAAACAAGACAAACGACAATCTCAAAGACCAGCAGGTACCTAATTTGCGCGCTAACTGCTAAAAACATTTGCGGAAAATAATTTTCATTGATAATTGCAATTGCGATTTACAACAACTGATATTCGATATAAATATATAATCGTTGCTACTGATCTAATACAGTACAATCTAAATCAAAACGTTACAACTGAGACACGGAAAACGTAGGCCTTGGATAAACACAACGCCACCCAGCTGCTGGTTTCAAGTTTCACCTGCTGTTCCTCCATCAGTTGTCGCACCTGCACCATTTTAAAAGCTAGTGAGCCTAAAGGCTCAGCAAGTAAAACCTGAGTAAACAATTTCATAAAACGCAGGCAGACATCTGAACATTCATAAACATTTCATAAACATTTCATTCATAATCTTAGAGACAGGGGATAATAGCCCAGCTCTAACATCAATTCCTTTTCTTTAGACTATGGATATAAGTTCCTCATGGTCCGTTATGCACTTGATCAAATGACTTCGGAAATCCGTTCTAGCATATAGCTCATTATGAAAGGGCAGCCGACACTTGGACGACTACTCACCCTTCTACAATTGGGTGACCGTCAACTATCTATGCCATAATCTTAAAATAAACTTTGTTCCATTACATCTTTTCGTAAAACATTTCTGTAAATCATCGGGTTCCATCATTTTAAACATTTGCTTCCAATTTTAAAACTTTACTGAGTATCGAATTCGACTTTGGAAAACATATCGTTGAAATGAAACTGGTGAAAAGAAAACCAGTCGCAAGAAAATGGAACAACACTTATGAAACCAAAACAGATCTCTGCTGCTCGCAAAATATAGCTAAAATGAACCAGCTGGAATAAACAGAAACCAGCTGCAAGATATCTTACTAAGACAATCGTATTAAATGAAACGATGTCGTTGAAGTAAATAGCAGGTAGGATGACAAGACTATCTGCTGATATTTTATAACTAAAAGAAACGACGTCGTTAGCGCATCAATCAGTCGCAAGGAAAAGCGCTAACATGCATATATAAATAAATAGTATCAGTCGCAAGACTAATACCAGCTGAAATGAACAGTACTTAGAAAAAAATAAAGCAACTGCTGAACTATCTCAATGGAATGCATCTGCTGGTGAACAGTGCATCTGCTGATTTTATGAAAACAACACAACTGCTGAATTCTAACAAAGGAATACAGCTGCTGGTTTTACGATAACAACGCAGCTGCTGATTTTCAACAAAGAAGTGCAACTGCTAATTTTAACAAGGAAAGATGCACCTGCTGATGAACAGTGCATCTGCTGGAATTTACGAAAGACACTTGTAATATCGAAACAATGATCGCGCTACCAGCCGTCGCCTATTAAACCAGACTTTATACTGATTCAACCAGCAACTACTGATTACACAATCATCAAATCCCGACATTACGGAAAAAGGAAGAACATTCATAAACATCATAACAATGCAGCTGCTGAATCTTAACAAGGAGATACAACTGCTGGAACATAACTCGACATTTGTAACACCAAAACAACAACTATGCCATCAGCCGTTGCCTATCAAACCATACTTTATACTGATTCAACCAGCAACTACCGATTACACAGTTATCCAATTCTGATATTACAGCTACTGCGAGAAGAACATTCATAACATTCTGGAAATAAATTCGAATCCTCAGTATATTTAAAACATCATAACTTTCTGGAAAATACTTTGGAAGCATCATAATTATCAAGACATCATTTTCGAACCCATCTTTCTTTCCTTTTCATGTCTAAATCATTTCAAACAAGAACTTTAAACATATCTTAAACATACAGGCAAGAAGATCCATAAAAACAACAATATATGCTTAAATGGTGTAGCAAAGGATCA
>KQ999307.1:146506-190991 GCA_001598015.1 Dorcoceras hygrometricum | reverse complement strand
TTAAGGGCAAAGACAACAGCTGCTAGTTCTAAATCATGTGTTGGGTAATTTTTCTCATGATCCTTCAGCTGTCTAGATGCTTATGATATTACTTTATGATCCTGCATCAACACAGCTCCTAGTCCCAACTTAGAAGCATCGGTATAAATTACAAATTTTCCTTGATCAGTTGGCATCGTCAATACAGGTGCTTCAATCAGCGTTTGCTTCAATTTGTCAAAACTGGTTTGACACTGTTAACGTAGTAAGAGGAACAGCAATCTTAGAAAATCCTTGGATAAATCGCCGATAATATCCAGCTAAACCCAAGAAACTCCTTATCTCTGCAACATTCTTTGGTGCTGGCCAGTCGCGAACTGCTTCAACTTTAGCAGGGTCGACTTCTATTCCATCCCTAGAGATTATATGGCCTAGGAACGATACTTTCTCCATCCAGAAATCACATTTGCTAAATTTAGTAAACAACTGCTTATCTTTCAAAATCTGGAGTACGATTCTTAAATGCTGGACATGCTCACTTCTGGTCTTAGAATACACTAAGATATCATCAATGAATACAACTACAAACTGGTCCAAAAATGGTTGGAAGACCCTATTCATTAAATCCATAAAAGCTGATGGAGCATTCGTAAGTCCAAAGGGCATAACCAAAAATTCATAATGGCCATACCTAGTTCTAAAGGCTCTCTTATAAACATCAGTTGCCTTAATCTTCAGTTGGTGATATCCAGACCTCAAGTCGATCTTAGAAAACACTACTGACCCTCACAACTGGTCAAACAGATCTTCTATCCTGGGTAATGGATACTTATTCTTAATTGTCAATTTGTTTAACTCCCTATAATCTATACATAACCTCATACTTCCATCCTTTTTCTTAACAAACAATACAGGCGCTCCCCAGGGCGAAGTACTTGGTCTAATAAACCCTTTCTCCAACAGATCTTGTATTTGTTCTTTCAGTTCTTTCATTTCTGATGGAGCTAATCGATATGGTGGTCTAGATACTGGAGCAGCTTCTGGGATTAGATCAATGGAAAACTCTAACTCCCTGTCTAGGGGCAATCCTTGAATATCTTCTGGAAAAACCTCAGGGAATTCGTTTGCTACTTCTACGGTTGTCAGTTGGGGTCTATCAGTCGCTGTTAAGGACGATATATTTGAAGGGATTTTATTAACATGTTTGGCCAAAAACTGGAATGACTCTTTTCCTGGTGGGTTGACAGCTACTGCTTGTAGTTTAAAGTCAATTACTACCCCATACTTAGTTAGCCAATCTATTCCCAAAATCAAATCAAATTCTGGCATTGGCAACACAATTAAATCAGCAGTAATCTTATGCCCTTGAAGTTTAAGTTCTAAACTTCTAAACAGTTCGTGCGATACCAGCTTTTCCCCCGATGGTACCGACACACAATAACCTATCATTACTTGATCCGGCTGGATAGACAATTTCTTAACAAACTCAGCAGAAATGAATGAATGCGTAGCTCCTGAATCTAACAAAGCTAGAGAAGGAAATCCAGCTATCGAAATTTCACATGTGACTACTGTTGAGTCTGGAGGAGCTTGATCAGCTGTCATGACAAAGGCTCTGCTGGTCACCACTAGTTTGAGCTTTGGACAATTCTTCAGAATATGTCCAGGCATTCCACATTTGTAGCAGACGTTTTGTCCAAGTCTGCATTGCCCCAAATGATTCTTATGGCATTTAGGACATTCTGTTTTTACATTACCAGCAGGAACAGAGCTTATAGGTTGAATTTGTAGAGGCTTTTGCTCCTGAGGCCTCTGCTGGTTCTTGTTCTGTTTCTTGAATGGCCTCGGGTCCTTCTGCTGAAAGGCTTGTCTCTTTTGCTGCCTTTCTTCATCAAGATCCTTCCAATCTCTTTCGATTTGCAGGGCTCTATCCACTGCTTCCCTGTAAGTTCTTGGCACTGACAGCCTAACATTCATTTTAAACATCGGCTTCAACCCTTCTACGAAGTGACTTAATTTCTCTTCTGGGTCACTTCCTATTAATGGCACGAAATAGCACCCTCTTTCAAACTTTCGCACATACTCCTGTACGGTTAAACTCCCTTGCTTGAGGGTCAAAAATTCCCTCTTCAATTCAGACCTCTTTCCAGCCGTAAAGTATTGCTCGTAGAATACTCGCTTGAAATCTGCCCAAGTGAGATTCAGCAGATCCACAGACAACTTGGCTCCTTCCCACCAAATCATCGCATCCTCCCTTAACATGTAGATAGCGCACCTTGGCCTATCTAAATCAGACAGTTGGAGGTACTCGAAAATAACCTCCATGGATTTGATCCAACTCTCTGCAACTAGTGGATCAGTAGTTCCACTAAATTCCTTAGGCTTTTGGCGCCTAAATTTCTCTTGGGGGTCATCGTTACTTGGTCCCCTGCTGCTGGAAGATTGGCCATTGCCTCTGCTGTTATTCTGTTCTACCAGCATTCTTAACAGTTGTGTGATATTAGCATTATTATCACTCTCAGTTTCTTCTAGAGGAATACTGCTTCTAGTTCTTCCTCGTCCTCTTCCTGACATCTTATATTCTATAGCCCGTAATCCACAACATTCATATATCAGAACATGCTAAATAATTTAAAGACAATGCTCTGAAAATAAACTCACAACTTAGAAGAACAGACGATGAACATTGATCCAGCTGATGGTGCGTGTGTTTATCTCAGGAACGTTGCTCTGATACCATGTTGTGACGCCCGAACCCAACGGGGCCACGAGAATTGGGGTAATTAAAAATTTTCGAATAAAAGAAGGGCTAAAAGATAATTCGCTATAGGCTGTATTTCCTATAACTTGAAAGAAACAAGACAAACGACAATCTCAAAGACCAGCAGGTACCTAATTTGCGCGCTAACTGCTAAAAACATTTGCGGAAAACAATTTTCATTGATAATTGCAATTGCGATTTACAACAACTGATATTCGATGTAAATATACAATCGCTGCTACTGATCTAATACAGTACAATCTAAATCAAAACGTTACAACTGAGACACGGAAAACATAGGCCTTGGATAAACACAACGCCACCCAGCTGCTTGTTTCAAGTTTCACCTGCTGTTCCTCCATCAGTTGTCGCACCTGCACCATTTTAAAAGCTAGTGAGCCTAAAGGCTCAGCAAGTAAAACCTGAGTAATAACAATTTCATAAAACGCAGGCAGACATCTGAACATTCATAAACATTTCATAAACAATTCATTCATAATCTTAGAGACAGGGGATAATAGCCCAGCTCTAACATCAATTCCTTTTCTTTAGACTATGGCATATAAGTTCCTCATGGTCCGTTATGCACTTGATCAAATGACTTCGGAAATCCGTTCTAGCATATAGCTCATTATGAAAGGGCAGCCGACACTTGGACGACTACTCACCCTTCTACAATTGGGGGCCGTGGCCATGGTCGGAGAGGTGCGCCGGTGGCGGCGGTGATTTGAGGAAGCTGGTCGGCGAGGTTGGCCGCGGCTGGTGGAGAAGCTTTTTGTTAACTTTCTGGTTGCACTTGAGAGGAGAGATGAGTTTTCATGCTTTCTGTATTTCCTGGAGTGGGAGTTTTCTGGAGGAGGGAGACGTTTCGCGTATCTTTGTTATTTGGGTCTTTCTTTTTTCTTTATTTATTTATTTATTTTAATATTTATTTTATTTTATTATTAATTTTTTTCTTATAATTTATTTTGTAAATATGCATACACATCTGTGACGAAAATTTGTGCAGGGCAGGTTTCCCGGGGTAAAGATCTTTCTGTATTGATGGCTAGTCAGGATAGTGATCGATTATCCCCGGAGAATTTTAGTGATGAAGGGGGATCAGAGATACGGCTATTCGACCCAAATAGTTTGGACCCACCCACGACCCCTATCCACAATGAACGCCTTGAGTTGGAAAATTACATGAGGTTCTTTGGAGGCTAGGGTTATGTGCCAAGTCTGACATTATAGTTCCCAAAATAGGAGATATGTGTCATGAGCCACCTTCAGGATACTTTACAGCGTACTTGGATTATTTTAGTAATGTATTTTCCTTGCCTCCCAACGCTTTGTTGATTGAGATTGTCCGTAGCCTTGGTATAAGTATAGTTCCCAAAATAGGAGATATGTGTCATGAGCCACCTTCAGGATACTTTACAGCGTACTTGGATTATTTTAGTAATGTATTTTCCTTGCCTCCCAACGCTTTGTTGATTGAGATTGTCCGTAGCCTTGGTATAAGTTTTAGCCAGTTAACACCGAATGTTATAATCGCATTTCGTGCTTTCATCGCAGGGTGAGTCAAACGAGACTTCCCGTGACTTTAGATCTATTCCACGCTCTTTTCTCGGCGCGTTGTACGGGCCCAGGTTCATATATTTATTTTCAACCTAGATTAGACTGCAAGTTTTTATCCCGCATCCATTCTCCTAGAGGCAGCTGGAAGTCAAGCTTTTTGTATGTTCGAGACTGTGGGTGGGGGGCCCACTACGTGGAGCTCCGGGCTTAGTAAAATCAAAATTGGTGGAACGCACTACGCGTTACAACTTGAATGCGGGTCGCTAGGGCTTTTTGACGAGACAATTGATCCTAGGCTTCTACTTCCTCCTGGTAGTTTCCATGCTAAGAATTGCCTTTCGCACATATATTTTTCCTTCTTTCCAATGTCTATGTTATTTGCGGATATTCCATGTTGTCATATTTAACTTATTTCTTTATATGCTCCGTCTTACTTGTTGTTTTGGACTGGTAACTGACTATTCTCTGATAATCCAGAAAAGAAAATAGATCTAGCTGAAGTTCGAGCTCTTCAGAATGGAGCAGGTCGTCGTCCGGTGAAGGCTCCTTAGGTCCGGCCACTGAGGAAACGTGTGGAGCCCGATTCACATGAGGCTCCCCGAAGGATGGGATCACCTCAGTCAACTGATAGACATAGCTCTCCTCAGCCGCGACAACGCCATGCTACGGTTGGTAAGAGTACGAACGATAGGAGGAAAGATTTGGGACCAAAGTCTGGTGACGTTCCTCGACAGTCGGGTGACGATGATGCTCAGAAAAACTTGAAGAGAGGTTGGGAGGTAGAGAACGGGGCGTCTCATAATGTTACGGGAGGCGGCCATCTTTTCGTGGAAGGGGTCAATCGTCGGGATAGGGCTGGCTTGTTCTGGGATATGAGCGACCCAGATTTGGGCTGGAACATGGGAAAAACTCTTATTGGAGATCACGACGTACTTCATCTCTTACCACAACCAACCGAGTCACTTACCCATTCCCTTGCCTGGAATGCTTGCCAGATATGTTAATTATGTCGTTGCTATGTTATGACCCAATCACGATTGTTTCGCTTTAAATGAGACATGTATTGCTCATGATATGTTCGCAGGTCCTCTCGTTGGTTAGCGCTTTTCAGCTCCGGGAAGAGAGGTACCGAAATAGTGAAAGTAAATTCCATGAGGAAATAACTATGCTTCGCGAGGAGTTATTGAAGAAGCAAAAGGAGTCTGACGAGAAGTCTAAGATTTCTGATACCTTGCGTGTGGAGCTGGAGGAGAAGTCGAAAAGTTACGATGTACTGCGGCAGGAGTTGCAACAACTCGAGGAAAAATATTCCGTGGAGATAACGACAGGTGAGCACTTTCTCAATTCTGGTATGGGGAAGACTCTATTGACGAGCACTGGGGAGAAAGTGATCGAAGGGTATCGAGCCTCGTCGACTTTCAGTGATGAAGTACTTCAGCAGGCTTTGACCATTCATGATCAGGTAGCGAGAGACGAAGCTAGTGTCTGAGGATATAGTGAGAATGATAGAGCCTAGTGTCCCGGAGCCTGGAGACAAAAATAATGAAGAGCTTCTCGGTACCCTTGTTGAAATATTGGATGATATTGATGATGACGAGATGATAGAGGCTCTTCAACAGAATCCCGTTTGACGGGTCCTTGAAAGTCTTCTAGCAATTAGAAATTTTGCCTGTTTATTCTATTATAGTTTGAGGAATATGGTACATAGGGTTGTTTTTTCTTGGATTCATTGTTATTTTTAGTGCTGACATTCATTTATTTACTCAATGAATAAATAATATTCTCGCTCTCTTTCGATGTTTGTTCTTGCTGTCTATCAAAATAAGTTGCGATTCTCTTGTCGGCGATAACGTAATGCTCCCAATAGGTTACTTGGGAGCGGATCAGACTCCCAAGATTTTGTCGTATGGGGAATCCTAAATTCACATTATATGCGATGGATTATCCCGGGATTTATATCATTTTTCGTTCTGACCTCTTACAGAGTCGCTGGCTATTTTGCTCCGATGGGGCTGGCCAGGCCTCTTACATTCGGGTTGCCTTTCGCGACAGCTTGGGTCGTTGACGTTTAAATGTGGAGAGCTTCCTTTGGCGACGGTGCATTATACACATATGTAGAAAAAGAAAATCTCTGAGGAAAAATCTGCGAATCTTATTGACAAAACTTGATAATATAACAATAAAACGCATGAAAAAGACGAGAAAAAAATTGAATAGCTATTGTACTTCTATTGGTGCTCTATGCATAAAATTTCTTCGAGTTGGTCTTCGGTGGATCTTCCGAAGGTGCGATGTGTTCTAGGGTTTCAGTAGTTATTATTCTTTCTTTATCCACGCATCTCCATCTCCCATGTGAACATCTTCGTCGGGTGGTTTCTACTCCTTTTGTTGTTCATGTGTACTAATGAAGTCTCACTAGGGCTCAGTCATCTTTTGCTCTCGTCCGACCTTCGCAAGGTAATTGCATGACATTCTCTCGCAAGACGGCTATCACCGATGGCTTCCCTACTCCGTTTGGGATTGGGAACTCTAATTTCATGTGGTAGGTTGATACAATTGCTTGGAATGCATTGAGACTTGGTCTTCCCAGTATCACATTGTATGCTGACGGAGAGTTGACAACCAAGAATTTGATCATTCTGGTGGACCTTTGGGGATGTGAGCCCAGAGATATAGGAAGAACGATCTCCCCTAAGGCCTCCACACTGTACCCTATAAGCCTACCAATGGCGTATTTACCTGTGTTTACTGGGCGTTGCTTATCTCTAACTTAGCAAAAGTCTCATAGAATAGTATGTCTGCCGAGCTTCCTGAATCCACTAGAATTTTCTTAACCCAAAAGTTAGAAATTGTGGCGGAAATGACTAACACGTCATTATGAAGGTCACGCGGGGTTTCCAAATCTCTGTTGCTAAAGGATATGTCATCTTGAGTTGTTCCTATTTCAAACAATTGATGGGGGATGTCATGTTAACTGCATTGTCTATCAAAATAAGTTGCGATTCTCTTGTCGGCGATAACGTAATGCTCCCAATAGGTTACTTGGGAGCGGATCAGACTCCCAAGATTTTGTCGTATGGGGAATCCTAAATTCACATTATATGCGATGGATTATCCCGGGATTTATATTATTTTTCGTTCCGACCTCTTACTTGGCTATTTTGCTCCGATGGGGCTGGACAGGCCTCTTACATTCGGGTTGCCTTTCGCGACAGCTTGGGTCGTTGACGTTTAAATGTGGAGAGCTTCCGTTGGCGACGGTGCATTATACACATATGTAGAAAAAGAAAATCTCTGAGGAAAAATCTGCGAATCTTATTGACAAAACTTGATAATATAACAATAAAACGCATGAAAAAGACGAGAAAAAAATTGACTAGCTATTGTACTTCTATTGGTGCTCTATGCATAAAATTTCTTCGAGTTGGTCTTCGGTGGATCTTCCGAAGGTGCGATGTGTTCTAGGGTTTCAGTAGCTATTATTCTTTCTTTATCCACGCATCTCCATCTCCCATGTGAACATCTTCGTCGGGTGGTTTCTACTCCTTTTGTTGTTCATGTGTACTAATGAAGTCTCACTAGGGCTCAGTCATCTTTTGCTCTCGTCCGACCTTCGCAAGGTAATTGCATGACATTCTCTCGCAAGACGGCTATCACCGATGGCTTCCCTACTCCGTTTGGGATTGGGAACTCTAATTTCATGTGGTAGGTTGATACAATTGCTTGGAATGCATTGAGACTTGGTCTTCCCAGTATCACATTGTATGCTGACGGAGAGTTGACAACCAAGAATTTGATCATTCTGGTGGACCTTTGGGGATGTGAGCCCAGAGAGATAGGAAGAACGGTCTCCCCTAAGGCCTCCACTACTATACCCGAGAAGCCGACCAATGGCGTATTTACCTATGTTAACTGGGCGTTGCTTATCCCTAGCTTAGCAAAAGTCTCATAGAATATTATGTCTGCCGAGCTTCCTGAATCCACTAGAATTTTCTTAACCCAAAAGTTAGAAATTGTGGCGGAAATGACTAACACGTCATTATGAAGGTCACGCGGGGTTTCCAAATCTCTGTTGCTAAAGGATATGTCATCTTGAGTTGTTCCTATTTCAAACAATTGATGGGGGATGTCATGTTAACTGCATTGTCTATCAAAATAAGTTGCGATTCTCTTGTCGGCGATAACGTAATGCTCCCAATAGGTTACTTGGGAGCGGATCAGACTCCCAAGATTTTGTCGTATGGGGAATCCTAAATTCACATTATATGCGATGGATTATCCCGGGATTTATATTATTTTTCGTTCCGACCTCTTACTTGGCTATTTTGCTCCGATGGGGCTGGACAGGCCTCTTACATTCGGGTTGCCTTTCGCGACAGCTTGGGTCGTTGACGTTTAAATGTGGAGAGCTTCCGTTGGCGACGGTGCATTATACACATATGTAGAAAAAGAAAATCTCTGAGGAAAAATCTGCGAATCTTATTGACAAAACTTGATAATATAACAATAAAACGCATGAAAAAGACGAGAAAAAAATTGACTAGCTATTGTACTTCTATTGGTGCTCTATGCATAAAATTTCTTCGAGTTGGTCTTCGGTGGATCTTCCGAAGGTGTGATGTGTTCTAGGGTTTCAGTAGCTATTATTCTTTCTTTATCCACGTCTTCTCCATCGCCCATGTGAACATCTTCGGCGGGTGGGTTTTTACACCTTTTGTTGTTCATTTGTACTAATGAAGTCTCACTTGGGCTCAGTCTTCTCGTTAATGCATGACATTCTCTCGCAAGGCGGCTATCACCGATGGCTTCCCCAACTCCGTTTGGGGTCGGAAACTTTAATTTCATGTGGTAGGTTGATGCAAGTGCTTGGAATGCATTGAAACTTGGTCTTCTCAGTATCACATTATATGCTGACGGAGAGTTGACAACCAAGAATTTGATCATTCTGATGGACCTTTGGGGATGTGAGCCCAGAGATATAGGAAGAACGATCTCCCCTAAGGCCTCCACACTGTACCCTATAAGCCTACCAATGGCGTATTTACCTGTGTTTACTGGGCGTTGCTTATCTCTAACTTAGCAAAAGTCTCATAGAATAGTATGTCTGCCGAGCTTCCTGAATCCACTAGAATTTTCTTAACCCAAAAGTTAGAAATTGTGGCGGAAATGACTAACACGTCATTATGAAGGTCACGCGGGGTCTCCAAATCTCTGTTGCTAAAGGATATGTCATCTTGAGTTGTTCCTATTTCAAACAATTGATGGGGGATGTGCATGTTAACTGCATTGTCTCCCCTCGCGGCCCGTATAAGGGCTTTCCTTGCGTTATTCGAGTTGCCCTCCAGTTATTACTGCAATCACTCCTTCAGTAGGTAAATTCTCGTCTTTCTCGGCCTGCTTCATAATATTATCTCGACCTTTTGTATGGTCATGCCTAGGATGCCCATTTCGATGTTCGTCATTGCATTTCTGACTGTGGGATTTGTCCACAAAATTTTCCAAATATCCCCGTTTGATCAGTTTTTCTATCTCTGCTCGCAAGCTGAAACAATCTTCCCACAGACGACGCCAAGCTGATGCTGCCTAAAATCGGATGTGCCGATTTGACGACTCAGCGAATAAGTTGGGATCCTGCGAGAGCTCCAAAGAAGGATTTGGCGGGTTGTTACCTGCGTCACAAAGCAAAGTCAGAGGCGCCGGGAGGTATCCCCGCGAAGGCACTCCGACGATCAAATCAGCGGTTGCTCGAAAGCTATAATGATTCAAAAACCAAATGCTGCTTATTGAGAACATACCTTAAAAAATGAGGTGAAGCTGTCTATTTATAGAGAGCGTTGAATGATTATGGTCCTTGTCTGAGCTGGCTCATTTCTTTGTGACTCAATGATCCATTTGTTATCAGGCCATTGGGCCCCAACTATCGGTAACTATCCTGATTCTTTGTGGACTGGACCTAGGCCTGAGCATGGGCCTAGGAGATCAATGGTTCGGCCCATAACCCATCATAGATAAATGAATTCTAATTTCATGAAGAACATAACCATCAAGACTTTATGCATACGAAAAAACACATACTTCCACTGCAAGTATACATATTTGTGTAGTGTGAAGACGATGAATCAACCATCTAATCCACTTTCACCAATAAACCAACAAGAAATCTGTCCGAAGAAAGGTTTTTAAACACAATTGCATGTAAAAGATTAAATTTGTTTTTATACAATTATCAAGCACCAGGCTCAAATCTTGTTCTTGGTGTAACAAACACACACGCACACATAAATACACACGAATGAATATATGGTAATACCAACAAAGCATGGCGAAAAAGCCAAGCAGAAATTTTGTTTATATATATATATATAAATATTATTTGGAAGCCCGAAAAAGCTGGCTTCCGAGGGTGACAACAGGGGTCCCTTCCCCCATGATTGTTGTCAAGCTCATTTCTTTTTCAAGAATTCGATCAAGTTCTATGACCACATAGCTCATGGCAGGACGCCTCTCACTTGAAGGATTCCCACAGTTTACTATCAAATTTATGAACTCCTCAACTCCTTCCGTCGTAAAGCTATTACCCAATCGATGATCAATCATGGTGGATATGGTGCCGCTATCCTGATGATTTTGCACCTGAGAAATAAGAAATAAATTGTTCCTACATAAGTATGATATCATTTTTTAAAAAGAAGAGCAGGTCGTAGAAACAGGTCGACGCAATCCATATATATTTTTGCGATAAAAGTATATTGTTAATGGGTGCGGAGATCCATCCATAAAATTGACCCGCGAGATGGTCTCAAGGGACTGTTTGCGTTTGAGAAAAGCCAAAAGAAACACACCCATTCGACCATGACATCTGAAGTTAGCAAGTCCCTGGCGTCCTGCCCACTCAATAACTCCAAAAGAAAAACCCCGAAACTGTAAACATCACTTTTCTCTGAAAATCGACCAAACTCCTTAACCCTACAAGTACATGAGATTATGGTTAATGACTTGCTGATGAATTTTACTGATACATCACTAAATGCATGTGCATTACTCAGGAGCAAGGAAAATTGCATCAGCTGCCACTTCAGATGACGGGCCTGCACTATCAACTCGTCCAAGAAAATTCGTTAACCCAGCATCTGCTACTTTCGCAATGAAATTCTCATCCACAAGTACATTAAGTGTTTTGAAATCCTTATGTATTAATCTAGGGCTGAGAGAGTGGAGATGAGCTAAACCTGCATATGGTTTTAAGGATGTGTGAAGGTCACGTTCTAAAACATTAAAGTGCAATGCTACAGAGACAAACTGAAATTTTATGGAGACTCGCCAAATATTTGTTAACTCATAACTGATGCAACTGCATTTCTACAGTAAAACAAAATACAAGCTACAAGGAAAGCCAAAATGCTCACTGATTTTGCAGAAGATCACCTTTAGCTGCCCCCAGAGCTATTGATAGCCTGTGCTTGAACTCAAGCTTCTCCTGCGAAACCTGGCCAGAACCTGTGAAAGAAGAGATGGGGACAAAACAAATTGTTTGGTAAATAATTTAAAGTAATCAATCAAGGGAAACGAAAGAGCAGAGCTAAATAAATGAATGGAGAAAGAAAAGCAAGAGGATGAAAGTTTTGAAACTATCAAGGAATAGGATAGTTGCAAGGAAAGCAGGATAAGATAACGAAAAATAGCAAGCAAAGCAGCAGCACCATCAGGGTTTAACCAAGCAAATAGCTAATAACAAGGAGGAACAATGACGAAGTATGAAAAAGTAAAAGAAAGACGACCAGAGGATGTAGAGAACCCAGATCTGGTTTATCAGAGGAAAGATCTGTTGAAACCAAGTTCAGTTGTATGTGATCTAATGAAAGAATAACAGGTTTCAGATCAGGAGTGATCAGACACATTACCATCCACATTATATTTTCCAGTGCAAGACAAGATTAGATCGATTTGAAAACTAAAACAAGTTAATAACAATAGATGGATGGCTAATGACAAATAAAACATCAAATGACTGGTGAAAACTTTTATGGTTATCCGGCAGAGACATGAACACATAGAGCATGATTATTAAAGTTATATTTACTTGCACATTTATGTGCGTGGTGAGAACCCGATACTGACAGATAGGGGGCGTGGGGGAGGGAGATAAGGTCAATTACCGTACAGGTGAATAGATACACTTCCATTGGGTATGTACTCATAGACAAGAATCTGCAGATTACTTTCCTGGCAATAGCCTAACAAGGTGACCAGATTTCGGTGTTGAATAGATGCTAGATATCGGACCTGATAACAGGATGAATCACGTAGTTGTCAGCAAAGGATGGAAACTCAGAAAAATGTCTTTGTGACGAATTGAATGTCCATATGTGGCGAGAAATCAAGCTTTACAAAATGCATCCCAGCGATAGAGTTTCTGATATGTCAACAAATCATCAACAGTATATGTGTGCTTGTGTGTAATTCCAGGGTTAACTATTATTTTCAAAGGAAGGAAAATGCAAAAAGTTCAACAAAAGGACATATAGAAAATAACATTGAAAGAGAAAAGTCCCAAAAATGTTGATGAGCTATCAAGGTAAGAAAAAAATTAAACTCGAGAAAGTCACCAATGTTTTGAGAATGCGTGAGATAAATTTGGTATCTAGATTTTTTGAACAGCATTGTGGCCAATACGAGGTGCGGCGCAAAAGAAGTGAAAAAAGGTTGATAATCTCGAAAATAAGATTCCAGTTCCAGGTTGTATATTAAGCATGCCTATTAAATGATATAGCACCGAATCAATTCACACTATTTCGAAAATAAAAATGATACCTCATCGACGAACTCCTGAGTAGGGCGTCCAGGTCGCCTTTTTATTGCTACAAGCATCCCATCATGAAGCAAGCCTTTATAAACCTCCCCAAATTTTCCTTGTCCAATCAAACTTTTGTCACTGAAGTTTCTAGTTGCCAATAACAACTCCTCAATCTCGAAGCGTCTAGCATCTCGTAAAGTAAATTCAATTCCAGTAGCTCTTCCAACTGCATAGCACTTAAGATTTATTGTCTTACCATTTACAATGAATCCAAACTTGCTTCAGACAGATGGATCGGAATGCAAAAGTTACCTTGAAGAGATGGATCAGAAGAACCAGTCTCAGATGTTCTGGAAACGCCACTACGCAAGCAGTACCACAAAATTATTAGCAGTATTCCCATCAATGTCACGGCTCCTGCAGCACCTCCTAAAATTGCTGCAAGAGTCCTTGACATTTAATCTGGGATCCACCTCAGTTTTAGGCGGTTTTATCGAGATTCGTACATGGAACCTGAAATTAAGATTATACCATAACAAAGATTTAAGATAAAGGATTCGAATCCATAGATAATGTGAATCCGGTTGCACAGAGGCAGAGATGGTAGGACATCATTATCATCTTTCTTTCTTTTATATTTAAAGAAAAGAAAAGCAGTAAAACGGATGAACTTGGTTATGTACATTACATACACAACGAAACAACCCAGTGTACTTCCAATATTATTTATACAAATCAAGTCAAGATTGTTGACTAGCGATCATGATTACGGGAATTGAGACAAGATTAGTCATTGAAGCAGCGTTCGATCAAGCAAGCAAGCAGGATAAATCGAGGAGAAACAGCCACCAAACACAAAAATAGTAAAAAAAGACCAGATTTTGTGGGAAACCCGTACCAGTTTTTGCAGAGGAAAGATCCCTTGGAACCACCCAGTTGAGTTCAGATCAGGAGAAATCATACACACTCCCTCGTCCACATTGTACAGAAAAAATAGAGCAGCTTGACTAAAGACATGGATGCTGATTACTGAGTCATGAATGAATCTTGAAACTTGAAGAAGGTAATGCAATGAAGTGACGGTGGATTAAGAAAAAGACTGCGGGCGGACACGGAAAGCGACCTGCCGACAGCAGACGTAGAAGTTCCAACGGCTGTGCTTCGCTGTGTCTGTGTTTTTATTATTGGGTTTGTAGCGTTAGCGTTAGCACTTAGCAATACCCCAGCCCATCCCACAACAAGAACGGATGAATTGTCTCTTACACCCAACTTGCCTTAATCATTCCTTTCTCACTTTGTTTTCTTGTTACCAACTAAGGAATATAAAACTCAATTAATCTCACTCAGATTCTAAAATAAATTCAAATTTCTGTACATGTTTTCCGGGTTTCATGCTATTAGCTTTGACTATTGATTTTTCTACATTTTTCCGTGTGAAATGGTGGGTATCTTGATTGTTATCTGTAATAAACGAAGCGTGCTAGATTTGGACATCGGGGTTTAAATTACGATTTTCAAAACAAAACCAAAAAAAGAAAAAAAAGATGGTAGTGAAATAAAAGAGTCACAAGAGAGAACTTATGATTTAAACATGCATATGCCAAGAATGACAGTTTCAATAGTAAAAAACACTTCTTACGAAAAAATGTATACGCATGGGTACATTTGAATCCTCTTAAAAAGCATGCAGTAGGTTTCGCTTATTTCTTTTCCCCATTGAACCTGGAGTCATTATTCTTTTGTGCTCAGAGGATTTAGGATTTATAAATCATGCTCATCAAGTAAACCGCACTGACAATCCTTGTAATATAAGATCGTTGAAAAAAACTATTGGTGGAATAATCGACGATTTAATAGTCGCATGCTCCATCGACCTTGAACATTCGTCAAAGTTTGATTTATTTCTTATTTCTTGACAGGACGAAGTGCATCAGACCTAACAATATTTCAGGTGAGATGAATTTGATATCAAAGTCGTTGAATTCTACTCTCTGGCTTCACCGGTTCGATCATTGTGTAAATCATATTCCTCGCTCAAATATTGTGGATGTATGTTCTAAAGATCGACATGTTATATATCCTCTCACTCAAGTCCCTCCCTACAGACACACATATCCCTCGATTTAAAACTTGACTCATTTGACCTATACAAAGGGTTAACATTTTAATAAACTAACTTAAAAAAAATGCTCGATCGATAATGTTCCCGGTTGCGAAGAGATCATTCATTATTATGTTCTTATCAATAATTATTAATAATAACAGTACGAAGTATAATCATTTGATAATTCCCAGTTCGACTGCACAGCGTTTTCAATAATATACCAAGAATGACAGCCTATGTATGTTGTATCCATACATATGAATTAACCAGAGTCCACTCCTGAATCTCTCCCAATATCTTTGTTCATCGACTCTACTTCCGCCTTCTCTATTAAAACGTATATTGCATATCTATCTCCAATTTACCCAAAAAAATAAAACCATGTTCCAGCATCTCATCCAGACTTTCGAAGTAAAAGATCCTCGGTACTCTACTTCATTCATTGAATATATGTCCGTCCTTGTTTAGTGTACAAACTAACTGTATAAATATACAAAATTGGTAAACTTAGGCTACAGCTGTGATTATGTACAAAGCAGCGCCAGCTTTCAGCCAGTTCACAGAGAGGATCAATAATTTGAACAGCTGAGAGATTGCAGCTCCACCTGACCTAGTATAAGTCAAACTGGATGGCAGCAGATCATTCACGCTGCTGGTTAAATGCATTGGCGGACGCAGGTAAGTAAAAATATCAGGTCAAATTTGGAATATTACGATGATTATCAGCGAATTCTCTGATTAATCGCTTCAAAATTCTACCCCCTTTCCCTTGCATGTGCCCATGATTAATTTCTCCACTTCGTCTGCTCACAAGATAATCTGATGCTGCAGCCTGGAAGGCCTTCATCCAAATCGGTATTAAAGATTCAAGTTCACCTTGTTTCAGGTACTCCGCTGGTACACTCTGCAGCTAAAATGCCAAAACAGAAGAAATAGCAAACCAAAATGTGCAAAATTGATCTAAACTGCTACATCCTCAAAGAAGTTACAAAACTTTAACCAGCAGACCAGAAATAAAGTAACACAATTAGAGAGCGAGAGAGAACACTAACGGCAGAGTGGAGCCATCCCTGGAAACATTTCCAGTGAAGAATAGAATTCCAACTAGTCCTTTCAATTAAACTGCAGATTGCAGCAAATTGCTGGAGGATTGTCGTGGATTTATGGACCTGCAACAAGTTGAACATAGAAAATCAACCCATCACATTATATATTTACCATTTCAGAACTCATCTTATCAGAGAAAGTTGAGGCCATCCTAAAAGTGCTTTGGTGACAAAACCTGCCTCAAAACAAAAAGGGAATCCAAAAATGTGGTTACACTTCCTATGATGCATGCAAGATAGCTTACTTGCCTAGCAAATTTGCTAATAAGGTCAACAGTTTTCTCTAGATGTTCAAGTGGCACGTGATCCTCAATTTGAATATCGTATTATCAATATGAACAAGATATCTGTCGAGTTAAGGTGGATAATTATAAACAATGAACCCGGAACTTCATGTATCAACACCAAGATTTTAGGATGTCAAGTTTACCCTAGACATTGCAGAAACACCAAGTAGAGCATACACCAGATTTGAGACGAGGCTCTCTCCATTGACCGATATGACTCTTACCACCATATCTTGCACCGATCTTTCTGGCGTAAGAGCCACAGGTTCTAGCAAAAACACAACTCCAACCTCCAAGAAGCCTGAAAAGCTCACAAATAATGATTTAGTATACAGGAGCATCATTCTAGTTATAACTTATATAAAGCCAAAGAGCAAAAGGACTATAAAGTTCAAAAAGATGAATGTTGGGGGCTTGGCGCCTTTATTTTGGCACTGTAGAGAATGGACTCCCTTCTGCCTTGGAACAATATATTTGAAGAAATAAACTGCCGAAGATGATCCACTACGAATCTACTAAACTTAAAAGGCATGACCCAAAACGTAGTGTGATAAAAATTTAGAGTAAATAGGTTTTACGTAGAAGACAGAGAAGGTTGCAGCTTCTGATCTATCTTGACTGAGGGTACAGGTAATTTTCAAATATTTTTTTCAGCTGAGGCACAATGAAGAAACTAAAGAAACATAATCAGATACGCGAGAAGGAAAAATGAGGCCCTACAGGATATGTATGACATTGCGGACAGTGCTGCACCACGATGCACAGCTGTACAACATATTCCCGCCTTCTGCAAGGATACCTCAAAAAGAGAACCAGAAGCAGCTAATACTTCCTGATATGTACATTAAAGTTTGCATAAGTTGTTCAGATACAAATTAAATAGGAAAAGCAGTGAGTAGAATGAAACAAAATGTACATATGTCTAGTTGCAGCAGGACAGTGATAATATTTATTTATGTGCAGTGATAGATGATAGAGAACTTTCGGGAACAGGATAAAACGCACCTTCGGGCAGCAACGCAGAAATGAAGATGCAAAATTTGCATAAGCTTCAACCAGATCAGGCTCTTGATCACATATATATGAAGAAGTAAAAGCCATGATTGATGTTGAACCAGTAAATCTTTCGAAAGTACGAATGAACAAGGGTCCATATTCCTCCTTACTACCAAATTCTTCAACAACAACAGAAGCTGAAAATAAATAACGATGACGATGAATGAGAGAGAGACTGAGCAACAGATGACTGAAAGACAATTGAAACAAATGCAGTCAATATCCTACAAGACCATGAATGTTGTAGGAAACAAAGGCCCCAACACCTAAACAATGAAGAAATATTAATTAAACAACAAAAGAAGCCTGTAAGCCTGTAATACTTTTAGGACCAATTAAATTTAACCGTCATCTCAATGTTACTATATACATGAAAGAGACGAAAAAATCGGCACTTAAATTTATAAGGGCTGTACACCCACACTCAAGGAAGCATATGACAGAGACCAGGAAAAACTTACTTTTAATATTTTATCACTTCATCGAACAAATAATTGGGACACATGGGCTGCAATCATGCACACTAAGACTTCATCCTAGATCTATCCTTACTTCTAGGAAGCAGATAGTAGAAAACAACTGAAGATAATACAATATTCCGATTTTCTTAACATTAACATATTCCTCTTTTTTCCCTATACTCTCCCTGAAGTTGATGTATAGATGTTATCATATCCAACGTGGCAGTAAAACCTTCAAACTTGGGTATTAAAGCAACCCTTTGTCAATGCAGCGGCTATCATCATGGAACAGTTTCGTTGGAACTTCCAAGTTTACTGTTACCTCGTCAAGCACTATCTTTTGCAGCAAACACACCTCATTCGCTACAACTCTCTGTTCCACCTGACCACTGCTTCAAGCTACTAAACTATGATTTTACTTATCCAGGTGGTACATCCTGGGTAGATTTTCTAATCCAAACTTTTATTCAGTAATATTAGGAGATACACGTGCTCTCATACTCGATGCTTTCAAGTATCAAATAATCAGAAAAGTTTTTCCAATTGAGGGCTCCATGTGCTGTCGAGCCTGCACCAAGGAGCCTTTGACTTCCATATTGTCCAACCATGCCCATTTTAGTTGGTCCTTGGTTTCTTCAATTAGGTATCTTTCATTCTTATTGAACAAGTTCAGTCAGTTGGGCTCAATCAAGTGATACTTAACATTCAATTTGTGAATAATTTGTTGGATAGAAGAAATGTTGTACAAATGAGAATTATCCGAGTATACACGGTATTTCCCGATGAAGGATGCCACTATAATTTGAAGACGACAATCAATTGCGATGCAAAGGAAAAATTATCCATCAAAGATTATCTCTATTTGAGCCAATAATTATGACGCCCAAAGAAGAGAATGATTGTATACTTAGCCTAAGAAAATAGTGAAAAAATGGCCAAAGAGAAAAGTGAATAATGCTTGCCACATTTGGAATACAAAACCCTAAGTCCGAAACAACCCTGCATCTGAGTTACAAATCTTAAGGACTGGAGATCGCTTGCAATGTCAATGTTGCTTGATGTAGTGTGCTCCACATCACGGTCGGTGATTACAAAGCCGTAATTAGAAAGTTAGAAGAGAAGAAGAGAAAAGAACAGAAAACAAGAGAAGAGACAAGAAATTTCTGATTTTCTTTCCATTCCTCCCGCATTTTGAAGGAAAGTTTTCTGTAATTCTACAACAAATTTCCTTTCTAATCAGTCCATTAAAATATCTCAAACAACCCCATTTTAAAAATTTTCTTTCCATTCCCTTCTTTTTCATCCAATTCCCAACTAAGTGTAACAGCCAACAGAACAATCAGCACAACCTAGACTCTGAATACCATGTGTGAAGACCCAGGAAGCATATATGAAATAGATTCGAGGAAAACCCCTAGTTTTTTCATATTTAATTACTTTCTGATTGTATTTTTACACGCTTACATTCCCTAAAGTGATAACTATTTATCCATAAAATATCCTTAAATTTGGATAACAAATAATACATTTAATAAAAGATAATATAAATATATTTCGTAAATTTAAATATACAGATCTATCTACTAGGACACCATACACTTTCTTAGATGCCCAAGGTTTTACATTTCTTATTAGCTAACAAACCAAGTAACCAAATATGTTGACCATTATCGTCTCAAAAATAGGAAAAATGGCTCACAATAAATTCAATAACGAAGAAACGGTTTAGGTTCATAAGAGCTATATACTTAAATTAAGTGCATCCTAAAATTGTTGCCAACTTGCAGCTGGAAGCAGGTTTAAAATGTCTTAACAAATAAGTTTGAGAATTATTTTCTTCCTACGTGATACTTGCCAAAGTTCGAGATGGATGTCTGATTCAAGAAACTATATTAGCACCAAAGAATTTTCAACAAAATAACTTAAATCTCTGCAGAATTCAAACAAGAAAAAAATGTATCTTTGATACAACCTTGATAATTGAAAACACCAAGACAATAACTGCAAAGTTGCACCTGTTCTCAAGTAGCACTCATGACTTTGGAATGACATGAAATTCGTTGACAAACAATCAAGGACCTTTGGCAAGAGTGTCACAAAGTGTTGACCTGCGAAGAACCAAAGCTTGGGTGATCAAGCAAGCGATAACACTTTCAGATGGCAGAGAAACCGAAGTCTCAAAACATCATGATGAGTAAAACTACAACACAAGCAACGAAAAAAAAGGACTGCCTGGTTGAAATGGCTCTCTGAGAAAAACAGACTTTGACTACTACAGGCAACAAAAGACAAGGATTTTCGAGGAATCAAAGACCTCAACCTTTTGCTCCAATATTTTATTTTCACTGTTCTTAAGGAGGCTATCTTTTCATCTTCCATATATATTTTATCTTAAACACAAAGTTGCAGACAGGAATTTGATAATGTATGCAGTGTGATACGCAATTAATTGTGGAGTAGGATTTCCTGAGCAACGACCATCATGAGGTAGAGTGTCAAAAAAAGGCTTTTAGTTTGACACCTGGTTCTACCAGGATAAATAATGGAACCTGATGCCTGAATTGCAAGTGCAAGGGCCCTGCAGGCAGCTGCAGACAAACTCGCATTCTCAATGTGTTTTGACATTAATATATTCTCAAGCATCGGCCAGAACACTTCAAGTAAAGCAACGAGAGACCCATCTGGACCAAGATCAGTAGATGACCGTGTTCCAAGATGTTTAAATACAGTTCCAATCCTGTAACAAATAAGCCAGTTATTAAGGTAACAAGGAATATAATATATTACAAAATCTCTATAAGACTCAACATAACTCTAGGCAACAAAACTACATTGTGAATCCCCAAAGCAGAAGCATATCATATAACAAAAAGGAACTAGTGGTCGACAGTGATCTCGAAATTGTAATGAATGAGTGGTATAGCTAAATGGTGTAGCCCATGTTGAGGAACCCAACAAGTCTCCAATAATTATAGTAATCTTAAAATTTAATTGTGATAAGTCCACATTTGAGATAAAAATATATGAAATTGGATAATACAATGGACACCGATATTGTACGTGAAAAACTCCGAAAAATTATTAGGTAAAAAACACGAACAAGATAAAAAGATCCCACAATAACATTAAGAAGAAAAACAATATATATCTCTGTGTTTCCAAAGAGAGACACAATCTCTTCGTACAGAAAAAACTTATTTACAAATATTATTGAGCACACTCAAATATATTTTAATGTTTTAGAGACAAGTAGAGAACACTCAAGAATAGGATAATAATGATGTGAAACAAATGAGCTCTATTCAAAGCTCCTTGACTTCGAAATTGATTGAATTTGCTTTTTGAATGGCTCACTAGTTGATAACATAATAATTAATGTATGTCTGTCAACTAGCTTAAATCTCTTCCAGTTGGAAATTTGATTGAGAATCAGACACTCTTTCAATCTATAGATTTATTTTTCCTGCACATCCATACTTCATCTGCTGCTTCCCGAACGAAGTGAAATTGTACTCAAGTTATTCCAACCACCATTGAATCCTTATAGCCTCGTTACAAGCTTGAGTAGCTGCCATATATTCTGCTTCATGTTGATAAGAGCACAATTGTCTGTCATTTTAAAACCCAAATTACAACACCTTCTGCAAGTGTAAACACATAACCGGTAGTAAATTTTCTTTTATCAAGATCACCTGCATATTCTGAATCAACATAGCCCCTGAGTGTCAAATCCGATCCTCCAAAACATTTTAAGATAGCCTTAATATATCTACGGATCACCTTAACCATTCTCCAGTTCTCTCCATGATTCGCCATGTACCGATTCACAATGTCTGGTCTAATACAAACTGTAGCGAACATCAAACTTGCCATTTTGAAACCGTAAAGAAATATAAGAATCAAATATCTTGTACCAACACTTTTTGGCGCCTTTTTGAGACCGTACAGAGATTTGTTCAACATGCAAACCAAGTTTTCTCTGGCTTTTCCAGCAAAATCTTCTGCCCAGAGCATATAGATTTCTTATTCAAGATCTTCATGAAGAAATGTCGTTTTTATGTCTAGATGTTCTAGATATAGGTCAAACACATTCAATACTAAAACTACTCTAGTTGTATTAAGCGAAACCACAGGAGAAAATTGACTTCTTTCTGAGCATACCCTTTCACCACTTAATTTGTCACGATCCAATAATCTGCACCTTTCCCAATCGTGGTAGTTTAACAATAAATATCTCAAGTTTTATTCTTGTCTAAAGACTCCAGTTCTTCCTACATTCCAGTCATCCACAAGGATATATCCAAGTTTCGAGTAGACTCATAGTAACTCGTGGCTCACCATCCTCTGTTTTTAGTGGCATAATCTGAAAGTCAACCTCTTCTCTCTAGAGTTGATTGACTCATTTTGGAAACTTCTTACTCAACTAGTTCTCGTTACTCATGATCTGGTATTGCTTCACAAAAAATTTGATCTTCGTCTTTCTTATTTTTCATCTGAACTATAATAGTGTTTTATTGTGTCTTTGTAAGCCCGATCCGTTCAAGAGAATCTTCAATCCCCGTTCTAAATATCAGCTAGTTGGCACACATACATTAATTATTCAGTTGCCAACTAGTGGGTCACGCAGAATGCAAATTCGACAGGGATATCTGAACTAAAGTGGATGAGCTCTATTTATAGAGCTCCTCGACTTTTCAATTGAAAGGCAAATTCAAAAACGAGTCTACCTTCATTTAATGCCAATCAGATGGCAACGAAATGGCATTGAATGATGGCAAATTTGCTTTGAATTTCCGTTCCTCATTTGAAAAGCCGAGGAGCTCTACAAATAGAGCTCCTCTCTTTTATTTAGTTTAGATATCTCATTCGAATTGTCTTCTGCGTGGCTCACTAGTTGGCAGCTGAATAATTAATATGTCTGCCATCTAAACGCAAATATCTCACTGACACATTTTTACTATAGGAGTAAACCTATCTCACAAATATTATAGAACACACTCGGATATTTTTGAATACTTTCGAGAGAAGTAAGGAACATTCGATAATGGGATCCAATGATCAATGGAACTGAAACTGATAGGCTCTTTATATAACTCCTCGGCTTCGAAATCGAGGAAAACAAAATTCTTTTGAACTTGCCTTCTGCGTGGCTCACATAACTAATGTATGTCTGCCAACTAGCTGACATTTTGTTTGTATCTGCAATTTACATAGCATAAAATTGCTTCTATTGAACTTTTCTATCTCGTACATTGACGACATTCTGTCTACAACAATATCTTGATTAATTTAATAAAAATTCAAAAAATATATTCTGATGTGGAAGATCAATCAAATCTACAGTTACTAGCATACTCAGAATTTCAAGAAATTTTATATCAGGAGAAAACTTATTTTACAAATATTATAGAAAACAATAAAAAAAATTTAAATGCTTTATAGAGACGTTGATAACACTCGAGAATTGGATGAATGAAGCTGAAACTGAGAAGCTATATTTATAGAGCTCCTCACTTTTTTGAATCGTGGAAGGCAAAATTCCTTTGAATTTACCTTCTGCGTGGATCACTAGTTGGCATCTGAATAATTGATCTATGTCTGCCAACTAGCTGACACTATCTTGGACGACTCCACGGATGTACTAAAAGTGGACATGGCCAGTCCAGCCTTTTTCCCTAAAATAGTCCCCCACCCAGAACTTACAATTCAAAGTAAATCACCACCTCACAATAACTCGAAGGGTAAGCATATACAATCTCCACATAAAGACACTCAACATAAATCGCACTCAACACATATCGAAGAGCAAATATAAACAAAGAGAATCAAACCTATACAACCCTCTTCTTGCAAAATTGATCAATTCAGTATAAGTAGATGGATTTTTCCTTGAGCAAAGTCCATGACCTTCATCAATCTGAATCAAAATTAACTTGTGAGGTAAATTTACATTTCCAAGCATTTGGAAACAAAAATGAGACTTGATAATAATAGTTTAATACTGGCTGGGTGGTTTCTTCATAGAGGAAAATAGCATAAATTACTACATAACCTACAAAAAAAAATACTTATTGGGGAAACGAAGGGGATGATTAGCAAGCATGCACACAGCAGAGTATACAACCATAAATCACTTTTGGTGCAAAGATCAAATCCTATTGATTCTGCCTCACAAAAATCACTAAACGAGACCATTGTCTATTTCGGTCTTTAAACTTAAGTGGGTTTAGAGATGAGCTGTCAATGCCGCATGGAATATTAGGTCACAAGATTTGCACATAAGTACTGCATTACAGCCGCAATAATTCACATAGAAATCAAAACAAAAAACAGATAATGAATCAGCTCAGTACTCTTGCGTCTAATCATGAATCATTAAATTAAAATGTTTAATATTGTGGGATTAGGCGTATAGCTCGACCACTCAAATAACAACAGTCTTTTAGATGCCCATAAGCCAAGCTAGCTCTCAAAATAACAAAATTTCTTATAATCTCTATAATCCCTCACTCCCCCTTTATTTCCTCCTGTTCCGTTGTTTACCTAACCATTGCCCGTGATTTCCATGAGAATTGTGAACTCTGGGCCTTCTCCCTTAAAATTTGCAGATTGAGCCTTTCCATTGGGCTGGTGAGGTTATTCAAAACGTTCATGACCCGGGACTGAATCCTAACTCTTTTTCTGATGTAATACCTTCCCCCTCAGCTTGAACCTTGTTCCAAAGGATAAATTCACGAAATTGCAATTCACTCTCATCTTCCCAGGCTGCTTTCTTCTTTGGTCTACCTTCCAACTGAATAATAACTTTTTTTATTCCCTCCCCCCCTTTTGCATCAATGGGACAAAACTTGTTTTTGCAAATGTGAGGAAATCTGACTCTGTATCGATATCATTGGGCAGTTGTGGTTCAACTCCTTGGCTGTTTTTAGTCGAGAAGCGTGAAAACAGGTGGCTTCGAGGTCTTCAGTTGAGAGGTGTGAATTGGGTGATTTCACGCGCCCGCACGTAAATTTAGCTTGTAAGCCATTGAGCCAACTCACTCTAACATAGCTGTCTATCTCTAAGTTACTCTTTAAGCAACTCTCTGCTGCTGATGAGGACACAACTTAACAAGCAAATGGTCCCACGCTTGGATCCATACATTTCGGAAATCGTGTTAACTCATCAATACAACAAATCCCAATATAGTATATAGGAAAAGGATACAAATCGCAGCTAAAATCCACAGAGAACAAAAACTGAATAAATGACATGAAGAAAATTTACATCGAGTCAAAATAGTTGTAACCTCCACCAGTATGTGATGAGTTAACCACCAATAAATTGGGGACAAATAAGAAATTTGAAAGACACATTTTTTACAGGAAAAATTGAAAGACAACTAAAATGTTAGGGTTATAATTCTTCAATGCCTCCTATATATGACCCAGAAAAATTACACAATCTACCATTAAAACTAAAAAGACTCTAAAAAAAACTCACAAGCTTTCCAACAGCTATATGGAAAGGAGAAACCAGTTTAGCCAACAAATTATTCATCAGCTTCTTGTCAGGGACAGAACAAAATATCAGAGCAATGGCATTCACTATTTCATCCTCATCTTCCAAAGGCAACTGCTTCTCTTCCAATTCCTATTGCCCATATTCTGTGAATGTTAGAACAAAAAAGGTATGCAGACATGTGCAGTAGTTCACATGAGAAGTTCAGGCAAAGGCCACCCTAATATGGATAAGAGAGTTCTCTTGGGAACCTTCATGCATTAACTTATGTTCTAAGTAAAACGAACCTCTGCTATCCAAATTAAGAGGTCCAAATTGGAAGGTTCGCACATGGTGACAGTTGCTTCTTCACACAATTTGCGCAAAGCATAAATACAGGCACTTGAACAAAATGAATGTGAAATCCCAGTGGCAAGAAACAATCTGAAAAGTGAAGATGAAACAGAGAACTTTTGTGATAGCAACGCCAAATGAATAATGACAGATCAAAACCAATATTGTGGTATACATAATTGAAGCCTAAAATCCTCTGCTGGATAAACAGACTCCTCAAAAATAGGCCCACTTTTAAAATCACGTCAAACAAAATTCAATGTTTCTGCAGAATAGAGCAGGAGAGGAGTAACTTACATCAATAATCTGCTGTTTGTTTGAGATGTCAACCACTTGGCATAGGAACCAATAACATCTGCAAGTGATTTATATATCTACAAAAGAGATTCAAGGGAAGTAGTACTTAGACAATAAATTTATGCCAGTAATGTTGCCTACAAACATGCCTCAAGAAGAGTTGACATTTCATTCTTTTATGTCACTTAGCTCATTTTTATAAACAATACCAGAACAAGAATAGAAAGCATACAAGGAACATAAACCCCTTGAGATCAGCAGAGGTCTGGTTAGACAAAATCGTAACTAATTGCATGATAATGGCTGTATCAAAATGTTGCCCCTCATTAAGGACAACCTCAGAAACCTGAAAGGAAAGAAAATCGACGAGCTCATGATAAAAATCAGGACAGAAAACCTCAGGGAGGGAAGAACTTGTAAGAAACAGAAACATTTGGTCATGAAAAACCATGTAGGAGGTGCTTAAAGAACAATAAATACTGTAATCTGAAAAAAGGCCAATTAAAGCACTCACCACATTGAGGATGAATAACTTGGTTTCTACCTCTTTCCACGAAATATACAAGCTTGGAGATCTCAAACATCCGGAGAAGATCTATATATCATAATTAAGGAAAGTTACAAGATATAAACAGGAGTAAAAGATAACTCTAAACATCAGCTGCTAAACAAAGGTGATCAGATTGTTTCATTACATAAGTATAGCATCTTAAAATAAGTATGATACTTTCACACGTTTTCAAGAAATTATCAAACTACAAAAGACATAACCAACTAAGAAAATAAATAGAAATGTCAATTAACGAGGACATAAAAGTATACTAAACGTTATATATGCTTTATAAGAAACAGCCTATACTATACACCTGTAGTTAATTTTATAGATGTAAGTTGAATAAATCATGCTAATTTTGGGGTTCAGATTGCTTTGGCTCATAATCAGTTCATTGGCTATTTTCTCTGTTTGGAGTCTTTGGCCAATCTACCCTGGAGTTGAGGGACAGGGAACTGAACGTTTTGAGCGATTTTTATTAGATGGGGTTAATTGAAGGTGCTGTAGATATTAGGGATTGAGTCTGGACTCATTAGGGTTTTTCTTAGAGAGATTAGGAATTGAGCATAGGACTCATCAGGGGTGACTCGTTGGGGCTTGCCTTAGTCAAATCCTTTTTTGCATCCTTTTTCCAGAAAATGTTTTCCCATTGTTTCCTCTTTACAGTTCCATTTGGAGAGCGTGGATTCCTTCCAAAGTTCAAGTTTTCTCGGCGATAGTAGTGATTGGAAAATTACCCATTTGTGAGGTCATGCAGGAAAGAATTCCTTCTACCTCTGTGTAGTGTAGGTAAGAGGTGAAAACTCAGAATCACTTGTTGATTCATTGCCCTTTGACGAGCTTTCTTTGGTTCAAGACTTTTGCAGAACTGGGCCTTGATTGGGTTCCTCCAAGTTCTTTTCGGAAGTGATATAAGCAAATGGGGTAGACTCTAAACAGTTTGGTTGGGGGGTAAGATAAATTTACTGTTTCAAGTTGTTTTCAAAGCATTGAGATTTTTTTAAGCCTTTTTCCGTATCGGATTTATGTAAGAATTGGAGTATAATTTTCTGTTAATTTGATTGTCTTTTACCTTTTGAGTGGAGATAATGCTGTTTTCATTATGTCCTATGATTCCAAATAACGTGTATGACTAGTCCATTAACTTTTAAATGGAAACATTTTATCCAAAAGAAATTACTTGTCACTTTCATAATTGTTGAGAAATTATACATGTTCAATAGTGTGTTGGGGATGCGATTTGGGATGTGAAGCTCATAATCAGATAACAATCAGAAATTGAAGTTTGTAATAATGAACAAGCATCTTACTTTCTGTCATATTTTCAACTTTTCCGAATCATTCACAATATTAAATTTTCAATTCTAAAACCTATCTTCCATTCCACGATTTAAAATCCATAGCTACCACGCCATTTTTATCTTTTCCAAAGAATCTATCTACTCCCTTTCAATTCAACTTTCATCACATTACAAAATTCTCTTTTATTTAATTAAAAAACATACTAAAATATAATTAACCAAACAAAAATTCTGCAATATCTCACTTGCATCATCATTCAAACAAACGTCAACTGAAAAAATAAACATGGTAAAAACTATCTCCCTATAAACTTATACCAAATTTGCCTTTGGTCCTTCCAAAAATTAAAATTTTTTCAATTATTTCAACCCCACACTTCCCGAAACATATAAAATGAAACCGAAGTTAAAAATCGACACTTGAGTCTCTGGCATCTTTGTGAGCTTCTTTTTCCACATTTCCAGAGTATGTTGCTCACACATAATTTCAAAGTTCTTTCAGATATAGTAGTGACGCCTCAAAAAAGATTTTATATGAATATGCGGAGAACAAAGGCAAGACAAGCGCCAGTACAGTGAAATTCATTCGCCAAATGTCCAAAAAATATGTGGCATGCATTACTGTCTATCTGTTTATCCTACAAAAATAAGGATGCGATGTTGTAATAGATACAAGAGAATGTATGATGACACCACATCCTTAACCTTATTGTGAAAAAATAGGAGAATTTGTAGATTATAAGAAGGTTTAATTTATTAGATGCCTTTGTTTATGTTCAGAATTTGGTCTTTCAGTTAGTTGATTATGTGTAGTCCCAGAAGTTGTAGGCCCATATGAGCAGACCTTCTGTGCAGTATTTGTGTATTAAGAAATTATAATATAATTCCTGTTGCGTATTATCCTCATATAAATGGCAACTGCACAATTTATTTCAACTACATAGCTCGATCTGTTCAAAAGTCGAGCATTTCAGGATGGAGCTTCCCAGATACTGATGTTATAGATATACTCATAAAGAAGAACACAAATCAGAGCCCCTCCAGAGAATGAATAGTGATTAAAACTGATCTTGTAAACCTCAAAATGGAAGACAGATCAGTTTTGTTTTTATTTAGATAAGTGAGTGTATTGAAAGATATGTCCTGGCTCAAGTAGGCAGGTTTCAACTAGAATAACCAAAAGCACACGTTAGAAGTATACTAGCTCATTCATAATCATGATTAGGCCGTCTGCACAATATGGTAGTATCTGGTAATCTCAGAGTCCAAAACAGTAACCTTCCAACCATCGTGTATACCTAAGAACTACACTTTCTCTAAACTGTCGAGCCATTTGCATGCATAGATCACATTGTATTTATAAAATAAAGAAGCTAAATGCATATATTCATTAAACATGTTAACAGGATCAAACTTTCAAAATCTGTATGATAAGAAGTGTATTGGATATTGCAGAATGAATCACCCAAAATCACCTTATCAATACATGAAGCAGATCCCAAAAGCTGAAAAATTTCCACCAAAAGTTCCACCAGGTTCACCCTGAATTGCTCAAGGCCATTTGGCAGTATAAGGGTACTTCCATGTTCATTATATGTGGAATCATCAACCTAGAGAAAACATGGATCAAATTTCTGACAAACGAAAGGAAGGTTCTGCATGAAAATGCACACATGCTATAGTTGAGTCCCAACTTTTGGAACAATATCTGAGGTACAGGAAATTGTGGCAGCTAGCTAAGTAGCCATTAAGATGGTATATCAGATTTATTGCATATTTGTCTAAGACACCACATTATAGATTTAAAAGTTTACATATTTTTTTAGGACATCATATAGTGAACAGAAATGCCAATAAAAGCATGGGATGAACGCATTTCAGTAAACTTTCAGTAGATAAACAAGGAACCAAGAATGCAGTGGAAGTTGATTTTCCAGAGCACAGTAAATTTCTTCTAAGTAGTTTCCACTGACAGCAGCAAAGAACTACTGTTGTGTTATTTAAGAATACAGGTCTACAATGAAGTCATAAATCTAGTGACTTTATCTTTAAATTTACATAAAATCTGATCTTATACCACATGACAACGAATAAAAAAAGTGTGCACCGATTGGAGAAAAAATGTTGCCTCGTGGTATAAGCATATTAGAATATCAATTTCTTGTGTGTTCTCATCAGGAGCCCTGTGAGATCACCATTAATAAGATTTGAGACGGATTAGCAGACAAAAGCTCAGAATCAGTTTGCATATAAAAGACAGTAAAATGGCTAATAACTTATAGTACGAAACAGAACAATAAAATACACTCCTATGGTAATAAATATAGAAATTGATCGGGTGAGAAATTTGATGGTAAAGACAGACCTGAGCACGGAGCAAAAGAGCATCGAATAATGCTGAGAAAACAGGAAGGAAATAGTTCTCTAGGTTCTGATTATTTTCAGCACTATCCGCCTTGAGCCCAATAATGTAGTTGGCAAGACTACTCCTGGTATATAAAATCGTACCAAGTCAGGGTAATGCTAAGCAAAAACTTAAGTTTACATTTATATTGTGCAACTGAGACCGCACAGAAGTAGAGAAGGTACCAAAAGTGCAAAGTTGAGTCCGCGATCTCCCAGTCTTCACTTGGAAATGTGACACAACTATCAATTAAAAAAATGGTCAATAAATTACAAAATGAAGTCCCACTAAGGTCTTCAAACATTCTCCCACTGGACATCTGTTAGAAACACCAAAGACATGAAATCTGACCTTAAGAGAGCATCGGCCATCACTAGTGCTTCGGGTGTTGACCTCACAATTAAAAATGGTGCCTAGATTGAGAAGTTATCAGGATAACAACTATGTACAGGGACAGACGTGCTCGGTTTTCAAAATGGAAAGATGTTGAAAATAACTGGAAGTGTATGTTTAATAAATTCTCGATATAAATTGACTCTTACAGCTTGACCAATTTCTGACATCAAGCACGCAATTCCTCCTATCACTTTCTCATCTCCACTTTTAAGAGCAGGAAGTAGAAGTGATTCCTTGAAAAATCCAATGCGCTGCAGTAAAAACTGTGGAATCGACTACAAAAGTAAAACAATTGAAGTTAGTTATTCTCAAACACGTTGAGTTGACAATCAGCTCCAAATACAAATCAGAAAGTAAATAAAATGTGTTTGAGCAAAAGGCATTTTTAAGTCAGAGGCAATTAAGTCGTACAATAATGTGGGTGATCCTATTCCACTTTCCAGTTTCTGTAAAGTGTTTACCAACCTCAATATGCTTTATGCAATCATATCAAGCTGTATCCCCAATGTTAACGGCAGATTTGTCGTCAAGTAATAGTCTCATTGACAAGTCCAACTCCAACGTCAACTCATCAAAACTCAACTTCAACCAATCACACTCCATTTGCCGTAGTCTTTAATTGCATCTTCTATCAGAAATTGAATGCACTCAATGTGCGTATGTAAAATCTTTTAAAGCTTCTTTTGTTGGCATTTTTTATTTTCAAAATAGTAAGCTTTCTCCAAGAAATTTCATTATAAATCCTAAAATCTTATAGATTTGTAAAGTGAGTGCATGAACTGACTCACTACACAAAAGTAAAGGAAATCTTATGTTTGTGTGAGAAAGATAAGTTCACCTACAAGGTGCTTTCTTTAGGCACTCATTGGGTCAACAGGAGAATCACTTGGTCTAAATTATCCAAAGCACATTTCAATTGTGATACACAGATACCCTTCCTTGATCTCATTCCCAAAAAATAACGTGAAGGTCCCAAATATTCAATCTCATTTTCTGACGCGAGACATTTTTCCAGCTTTGTTATTTCCACATAATCGCTTCTCCAGAAGTATATCATCTACACGAATGCTTAGGATAATCATCTTGCTTTCACTAGTATGCTTCAGAAACATAGTGTTATCTAATTACCCTAGAATATGACCTTGTCTCTTAAATGAGAAAGCATTCTTCAAGCTTCTTGTACAGTCTAATGAACATCCACAGTCCGTAATTGTGAGATAAAGGTTGGATACGATTCAATATGTTACGTAGGAGGCAAGACTAAGAAATTTAAAAGTCAAACGAACAATTAGATAACGAATATAAATTTAGCCCATATTGTACCTCATGTCGACACACAAGCTCAACAAGAACCTCAATTGCCAGATCAAATGAAGATGAAACCTTTAACATAAGACAAATAAAGTCATGGAACAGCTTCAGAAACCATAATATAATATTTTAAGTAGAAGCAATCACCTGCAAGGATCTAAAGACAAAGTTAAAAAGCGGGTGAGCAGGCAATGAGCTTGGAATAATATCCATAAAGCACCCAGCTCGTACCTAAGAACACGGCGGTGGAGTTGAAAAGGATAATAAAAAGTTCTACAGACAATATGCACGAAATAGACCATGTTTCATGAAACTTGCATGTAAGATTGATATGTCATCATCAATACATTATGAAGAATTTATACATATAATTACTAAGAACCTATATCACTTGTCAGTCATGATAGTAGATAGATTACAGAGGAAAATTAGCCTTGGTGAACCAATAAATACTTCGAAATCAATCACGTCTTCCTCTTATAGATGAAGTTTAGAAACAGGAGGTTGCCACATGCTCTTGCCTATGTCAGCAAGAATGCCTTTCAAAATTTTTAACAATCCTCTTACCCAACTTAACAAGCAGCGTAATATCTTCCTGTTGCTGTCACCATTTTGAACATGGCTACCGAAGCCCTCCTCAGATTGCTTTATTAAAAACTCCAGTACCAGAGGAGTATGTGCAAGAAGCTGCACCAGCAGAAACAAACCATGTGTGAGGGGATAATCAACAATGAGAATAAGCCAAACTAAAAAAGATTAGAGGTCGTGTTGATCGGAATGGAAAACCTCTTGCCCAAATTCATATCGCTGAGCTGAAGTCATACTGCTATCACTATTTTGATCCTCGATAATTTCAGGCAAGACCGTCAGAACTTCTAGAGCAGCAGGACTTCCATTATGTTGGCTCTGTAGATTCTGCAGACAGTACCAAAGATTCCCAATCGGTTTTCCATTCTCTGCTGCATGAAGCACAAGCGTAGATAGGGCAAGACAAATTTGTGTTAAGAGCTGCTTAAAAAAAAATAAGAATTTCAGCAAACACTGGTAGCGCACACCAAGAGTGATTGAACAATTCAATGATGCAAATAGAAAATGACACCTGAGGAGGGCCTGAGCTAAATCTTTTAGCAGCTAAGAGGAGAGCATTCAGCAAAGCATCCTTTGCTCCTGACTGGAGGCTGTAACCTTCATTGCAAATCTGGAAAGGAGATAAAAATGGTGGGTAGATAATTGCCCTTCACCTCCCAGATATAGTCATAACACAGAAAGACATCACATAACATCGTCAAGTGGGTCAACTGATCTAACAATTGGTGGCTATATTAGAATCAGTAAATTTCGGGGAATGGTGACATTGGAGACAAGAAAAAACTTGGATAATAACAATTTAAGTATGATATGCATTTGGATAAGGACGTAAAGGCTAGTGTTTTGTTGGTGGTGGTGGTGGTGGTGTTATGGGTCTCAGGACAAAGTTGGAAAACAGACAAGGACAGTTTAAGGAAAAATTTTCATCCCAAAATAAATCGCCCCATCAATTTTTGGGAGGGGTCCCTTTATTCCTATAGCACACAAGTCATATCAAGAATCCAAATGAAGACAGAATAGAGAAGAATCATGTTTGTGGATGAGATATGGTGTGAGAAGCGCAACCAGCAAGAAGTGACAACACAACCACCACCAAATATTATTGTATCACATGAATGTTCCCCGTTTTGATGACACAGATCAAGGAGTTTGGATTGTTGAGTGGATTTTTACCCATGTTTATTCCATAAAAAAACTATATCCGCTTGCAGCTTGTATCCTCACATTTCGACTGCCTAGAGGCCATCAGTTGTTCAGTCTAATATGACACATATCATTAATCTGCATCTTCATAAGCATCATTAACCTCTTGTATTCTTAATTAGATTGCCTAGAGGCCATCAGTTATTCAGTTTAACATGACCATATCATTCATCTGCATCTTCATAAGCATCATTTACCTCTTGTATCCTTACACTTTGATTGCCTAGAGGCCAACAGTTATTCAGTTTAACATGGCACATATCATTAATCTGCATCTTCATAAGCATCATTTACAACAAAGGCACGTAATTACTTTAATGGGAGTTCGATGGACCTCCCACACAGACATGCTGTTAGTTTCTTACGAATGAATTACCATCCTACAGAAGGTTCAGTGTTGGAATGTGAAAACAATGAAGGAAAAATTAAAACTTGAAACTACGACTGAAGAAAACACAACCTTCGAGTAAATTATCTGTGAAGTCAAAAGACAATACAATACAACAAGATATTAAAAACCTTTCGCTTCAGAATCTGAGCGGCAAAAAACTGGACTTCGTAGTCGGAGACGAATGGATGATGAAGATCTGAGGTGAGGAAGGAGGCGGCGATTTCCCAAGCGGCATCCGTCTGCTGGAACTGAAGGAGCCATTGATTTGCAGCGAAGCGGTTACTGGACTGGGTGTCGTGATTGAGGACGTGGATGGCCTGGGCTACCTTTAAATGGAGTTGTTCCATAAAACCCAACAGCCAACCAGACCACTGACGAAGCCCCTCTTTGTTTTCTGCTTTGGAGGAGCACCACCAATCTTCTGATGGTTATTATACGCCCAGGTGTTGACATCCTATCCTGCTGCCACTCACATTGGCTAAATTTGAATGGATCCCTCATTTTTTAAAGTGACTTCAGTTTCATCCCTAAGTTTCCAGATTACCTATATAGAACTTTTTTGATGGATTGAGGATTCCTTAGCCAATAAGATGCTCTTTTCATGAGCCCATCTATTAAAAACTTAAAAGTTAAGTGCGACTGCTTGGGAGTGATTTTAGGATTGACATGTGTGAGCCGGAACATAAGCATGTTGTAAAAACTCGTGTTGATATAGTGAAAACATTCATCTCATTTGGGTCGTAGCAACATGATATCTCGTAACACTTTAAGTCTCAAATGAAAAGGGTTATTACTTAATCCCAAGTTAAATATAGACGATAAATCCATGGAAGAGATTTTGAACATCAAGGTTGATGAATGGGCTATCACTCATAAGCTCAAATAGAGCATATAAGTAAGAACATGAGCACATAGACAATGTCGTGTTTGTATGACGGGGACACCCATCGGATCCGAGTATTACAAAAACACAAGAAAAATGAGAAAAAAAACTATCGGCATATGTGTCAGGCCTCGTGCTCTACTCAGAGTTAAATCACGCAAATTAATAGCGGAAGCATACAAAAAGTGGCTTAAAATTTTCGCTTTAGGCCTGACGGTTTAAAACATAATTTAAAATACAATTATACTTAAAATATCCCAGTTTACAAACACTCAGTACAAGAGTACAGCATTAAAACAAATACAAGTACTACAACGGATAACACAATCCAACAAGCACAGGGCATTCCCCGGCTAACAGTACTAGTACATATATGCTATACGCTAACTGAGACATTCTATCCACCTCCTGGGCACCTCCAGCTGGGTCAAAATCACGACCAGCAGAGTAACCTGGGAAACCTGAAAACACACACAGGCAACAACACAACAGCCCCAGAGGGACCTCGGGGTCAAACCCCAGTACGAAGAGCAGCATAAACAGCATAAGGAAAGCAACAGATAAATATGCAAATGCTATGCAAGGGATCAAGGCTACAACCGAAAGCTGGGAGCCAAAGGATCGCAAAACAGCTCAATAGCAAGATCTGATCAAAGGAAAGATAGACAATGGCCACGGGGTATAATGAGCACATGGGAGCTACCCACTCATCTCCAGTACACCGTACCAGATGCATACAAATAGCTCCACCTGTTGTTGCTCACTCGTGAGATATGGGGCGTACCCACTTGCTATGCAAGGGATCAAGGCTACAACCGAAAGCTGGGAGCCAAAGGATCGCAAAACAGCTCAATAGCAAGATCTGATCAAAGGAAAGATAGACAATGGCCACGGGGTATAATGAGCACATGGGAGCTACCCACTCATCTCCAGTACACCGTACCAGATGCATACAAATAGCTCCACCTGTTGTTGCTCACTCGTGAGATATGGGGCTACCCACTCCACTCATAGCAGTTATCAAACCCAGCAGGGAGAAGGAGGTACGGGAGTTACCCGCTCAGCCTCCAGCTCTGAGGTATACGGGAATTACCCGTTCGTCCTCAAGCACAGCATCCTGGTACTCTCAAATCAACAGAACAGCAGACACATCTAACAAAACAGAGCTCAACAGGATAATGCGTGTATGCAAATGCAACAGCTGATATCAACACAATGCACAACGATAACAGCACAGAGCATACACAGCAAAGCACATAATCCATGCTCAATCATAAGCTGTAAACAAGCTCACATCCGTACCTCAAATCTTCTGAGCTACAATTACCACTGCAGATTGCCACAATGAAGTCCTAAGCACACAGATCTGTCACCTTCTCAACAGCAACATACAAAACCTCAAGGACCGAAACACAAGAAACGACAGTTGGGAGTTACAAACTCCACCAGCGCTAATCCTACCTCTCTAACTCAACAGAAGCTCTAAACAAGCTTAAAGGCAGGAACTTTACTTACCCCAACGAGCTAGGAGCGAAATCCGACGCTTATGCTAACAGACTACACGAGGGAGATGTCTTCGCACACCTCACCAGCTTCAAGCAAACGTCCGAAAGCAATATTAAACGAAGCGTCCTAGTAAGAGGAGTCCAACGCTACCACTCTTACTCCAATTCAGAGCTGTCTACCGTCGACAATCAAAGGAGATAAGGTTCAGTGAACAGTAACTAGGGTATCGAGACAGAATTTGGCTATCGGGAAATATTCTAAGTGTCGGGAACAATAATAGAGAACAAGGCCAGCTCTCTATATAAATCTCACCACTGACAGCAACTGGGAATAGTTCCACCGACAACTTAAGCTATCGCAACTAATATTCTCGCTCGCAAACAGATCTTGCAACAGATCTCACTCTAAGCCAAAACAGATCTCTACTAACTCAAACGACGTCGCAGAGAACTACTGTCGCAACTGGACACGTCACCCGCTACTCACTGCTGAACAACTAACCAACATCTGCTCGTAGCGCTACACCAACAGATCTCTCACACAGCTGATAGCTAACGCAACCAACAGCTGAATCTTCTTCGCTAACCCAAAACGCTGTCGTTCCAACTAATCCAAACGACGACGTATCAGCACTCGCTTTAAAACACGCTAGCTCGCTCTCTACTGCTCAGCGATAACATATCTCGCTACGACTGCTGAATACAACAACTCAGCGACTGCTGCTGACGTCACCACTACTGAACGCCAACATTCAACGATGACCCACGCTAACTACTGAATAGATTCCGCGCCAAACTAAATTCTCCAAAACTGTTCTAATGGCTAAAACAAAACCCGATAGCTTCTTCAAGCTAATAAACACAAAGCTGATCCCCATATAACCGACTAAATAACTCAATTAATCTTATCAGCTTTTCGGGTCTAACAATATGTTGTTGTCTGTGAGGTAAATAATTATTGAGAAACCACATAACGACTGTTATCGAACAAAAACACATATACTTTTAATCTTCAACATACAAAATAAACTTCTTTTTGAAATTATACGATATACTATGTCTGGTTTATAGTTTGAGTGTCTAATTTGATAATTCTCATTCTATTGCATCAGTCTTATAGTCCATTTACTTTTTCATATTCTATATCTCAGTTACTACATCATGTAAAAGATGTTTTCAATTGTTAACATGACCTTGTATGCATGCTGTCACATCTCAATCCAAAATTATAGCATGGTATATGATCTGCAATTTTTAGAGTGGTACATGATCCACAATATGAGTAATCAATATCTGAAAATTCGAAACTCAACAATAACTAAGAGACAATGAGCATGGATGAATCGATCTCACAATATAATTAGATTTGTAAGATATATGAGAGAATTATTCTGATGTAACCGAATTCTCTCAGCCGACGAGCTGCCACCATCTCAGGAGCTCGGGAGATCGGGTCGTCGGGATGTTTGATGAGCAAAGGGTGATCGATGCCTTCATGAGACCTACAACCACAGGCAACACGTCACACGGTGTCGGAAGTATGTCTGACGAAATCCCTCTGATGCTTAAGTCAGGTCGGGATATCGAGAGAAAAGAGAGAGCGTATGTAAACTGATAGCGGGTGAATGTGTGAATGAATGTGCAATGAAGCGTACCTGAGTATTTATAGAGGGACAGGCGGTGGAGGTGAGCTCCTTACCCGACGTGTGATACGCTGGGACTCTTTACCCGATGCTGGGGCGCTTCTCGCGGCGAAGATCATGCTCGGATTGATGGTTGTTTTGGGCGAGATTGTCTCTGTGATTCTCGGTGATTTTAGCGCCTATATAGGCGTAGACTGACTGGACTTCTCTTCGGGCAATCCTTCCAAGCTGTCTGGATACCTCGACACAGGGGAGCGTGCAGTTCGGTCGTCGGGTTCCGAGATGGCATTCCGGTGTATCATGTTCATATCAACAAACTACATTGTTTTTCTACTCACATCTTAAAGTTGTTGAGTTAAACTTGCATGGGTGAGAGAAGTACTGAGATTGATGACCTCGTGGGAAGCTATCATATGTCAAGCTGTTAATGTTATGCCGCTTGATCTGGTTGCCCAGGTGGGTTGGAAAAGTGAGATGTCAGATCTTAACGGGTTATACTATATCTGTTGGGAATAGAACCGGTGGTCGGAAAGGATAATAGTGATCTCTAAGGAAAAGAGACATCACCCTCAGTTAGACAAGCACCTTATCAGACTCATAAGCCTAACAACCCAACCCTAGAACTATGCGCTGTCATATTATAAGGAAATAAAGTTGCACATTGACGGACAACTATAACTTTTGGCCTAATGATAAGCGTTTGATCTAATAATTGATATCAGAGCAAGGTCAGCAGTTCGAGTCCCCTAAAAAACATTTTCTACACTTCTTACGTGAATGGGTTAAATTTAATTTTATTTCCATCCAAAGCTGATTTGTTATAATTGGTGACAGAAATAATAATCCCAATATTTGAACATAAGTTAAATGTCACACTCAGACACAATCTATTTTTAGCGTGTAAAACTAGACCGTAAAATAAAAATAAGTAAACTAGAAAAATAAGGTAAAATCGTCTGTTATTCCCATATCCTTACTATTTAGTAATACGTAAGACCCTTAGGCTGCGTTTGGTACCCCTGATAAACTTGTGATTGACAATCAATCCCGCGTTTGGTTGGTTTGTTGCACAGTTCTGCGAATCCTTGAATGTGTGATTGTCCAGATTTCTGCTTCTTTCGGCGTGATTGTCTATCCCTTCAATATAGGTGGGTTTAGTTGTCCGAATGTGTTGGTTAAAAAGAAATTGTGAAAGTTTTACCAATTTACCGCGAAAGAGAAAGTGAGAATTTAAGCGATTCAGAGCATAGGCCACGAAAGACATGCAATCGGAAGGTTGAAGAAGGGGGAAATGGAATTTAAAAAACTTGAGACTTACTTGCGAAGGGCAGGAGCCATCTTGTTGGTGAGAGCCAATTCATCAAATCATCTAACTTGGATATCACAAATTCAGCCGCCTTGGGGAGGCCTGTCGGAGAGGATGTCGACGACGGGGGGACAGATTTGTATGGCGTTGGCGCGGAGGAGGACTGGGCTGCAAGCGAAGGGAGGGTCGTGTGGATTGACGCGATGGCGGAGCCGTGGTTATACGGTGTCGTTTGGTCGAGTATACGGTTGGCGTTTCTATCTAGCTGCGCTGCCATATTTGTCGCAGTGGGAGGAAAGAAAGGAGCGAGAGAGAAGACACACATTTATGATGTGAATGATATTTAGGTAAATTTGTAGCTCAGCAGTTTTGTAATCCATGTATTAAAATCGAACCAAACAAAATCACCTACATCTCATAACTTATCTATCCCACTTTATTTTAAAATAATCATTCATATTAATCATTCGTTATCAATCATATCCCACCTACCAAGCGGAACCTTAATGTTTACACTAAACCAACCTTCCTCATAAAGTATACTTACATACAATTAGAAGGAAATATAATATCTCAACTTTAAAATTAGAGATATGGTTTATCTTCAAAGTTCGGTCATTTCTCCAAAACCTAAAATCCATATTCTTATTTCGTCTTTCTCTCGGTCTCAACTTTTAAACTGAATGCGTTGTGCTTTCTTTAATATGCATATATAGAGTTTTCTGAAGCTTAATTAATAAGATTTATTAATTATTTAATATGCTTATTGTTTCGCCTTTGAAGATCAACTAGTATTCCACCATGCGATTTAGGAAAATATAATTTTATTTTAGTTAATAATTAAAATAATGGGTATTAACATTTGAATAATAATATAAATACAAATAAAATAAATTATTATAATAGTATAGTTGTGAAACAAACAAATTTAATTACAAATTAAGAAAAATTTCTTTAACCCTTTGGGTTCGTAACTCTAGATATAGCGACATACAATTGATCATGGCTAAAACAGGATTATTTAAAAGAAGTCCTATATGAGACATGATTGACATTGACTTTTGTTGATTGTCATCGCATATAATACAATTAAAGAAAATTGTCTTCGTTGGAATCTAAAAGGAAGTCTTGGATCAGAAGGGGTCAATGACATTCTTGAATAATCATTTTTTGACCAGCATTACTTCCAGTGAGAATCTGTAGTTCTAAAGTATGGTTCACAAGTCTCGTCACGATCATTCTAGTTCCATTGCATAATCCAAGAGAATGATCTATATTCCGCATCAACATAACTGGAGTCCCGATCTTCAATTTTAACTAGTGATTTGGTACCTCAGAACATCTTATTCCATTTAAGAATTCAGGTGTATGCACATATGCAGTAGATCGACATTTCTACTTGAGTGGAATGTCGTATCAGAACTGACATATAACCTTTCCGGTGATATCTACAACCCGCACTTGAATCTTGACTCTAATCATTAATAAGCGAAGCCATTTATTTGTCAATAAATTGTAAGTATCCAATTTTATGTATTAAATAACACAATTCCAACTTATATCTTTTAAACAAACCTCAAATGGCCTGATATATCGAAATGTTGTCACCAACTGGAGTGAGTTTCTTTGGACATTTTACAGGATATATATGACCAATTGAAAAGCTGAACTATTGAACTGGAGTGAGTTTCTTTGGACATTTTACAGGATATATATGACCAATTGAAAAGCTGAACTATTGAACTGGAGTGAGTTTCTTTGGACATTTTACAGGATATATATGACCAATTGAAAAGCTGAACTATTGAACTGGAGTGAGTTTCTTTGGACATTTTACAGGATATATATGACCAATTGAAAAGCTGAACTATTGAACTGGAGTGAGTTTCTTTGGACATTTTACAGGATATATATGACCAATTGAAAAGCTGAACTATTGAACTGGAGTGAGTTTCTTTGGACATTTTACAGGATATATATGACCAATTGAAAAGCTGAACTATTGAACTGGAGTGAGTTTCTTTGGACATTTTACAGGATATATATGACCAATTGAAAAGCTGAACTAGTTGCCCCGCCCCGCCTATTTTTTATGGCGGGGCGGGCTAACCCGACGGGCCTGGCCCGTTTTGACGGCTCTATTTGATAGACCTCATTATTTCTGAAATTTGCTCAATTTGTCCGAAATAAATCATTTGTTGTTAAAATTTCCTCCATAATTGAATGAGGTGATGGTGCTGAAATAGTGCTGATTGAATTTGGGATTTTGTAATTAACAACAATCCTATAGTGTTGATTCCTATAGTGTTGATGTTACATCTAGTATTAATGTTGCTACAAGATAATTTAATAAATATATTGAATAAATGTAATTAACTGTCACGGATTGCACAATTTCATTGAAACTCTCATTTACTATCATTTTAGGGACATAGAATATATTCGAAATTCTGATTTCACCCCTGAATTGTTTTGATCGACACATTGCTTAAAATTATGATAGCTGGATTGTTCCCTAATTTTTCCAAATGTGTCATGATGTCGTTGACGAAATCTCCCCACAGAGTAATAATATCTTGTTGTATTAAAACAGTATTTAAGAAAAAAAAACTTATTTTTATTGTAAAGTAAGTTTTTTTAAATAGAGAATCTACATACTCAGAATCTTGTAGAACAATATCGAGAAGTCTCGTTTCGCGGCCTCCAAATTATGCTTTGTGGTGAGTCCCGTGCAACCACTTGTCCAATGACATCTACAAAATAAAAAAATAATTAACAAACATTTGTAATATTTGTTAAATCAGATTAGTTACTTAACAGTTCAATTAGTAGAATTTAATTACATACCAAACAGCATAGTTTCTTCAATTTATGCATTCCTCACATTGTTGAAAGACTTGAAATCAAATCGGGAATGAATCATCGAATATTTCGCATACACGAGTTTTTGTGATAAAATTAATCTTATACTTGTTTGTTATTGTTTTATACTTCATTCGATTTTCCGCGATAATGATATTTTTATAGCGAACTGATTCTTTAAGAATTGGTCACACTCTATCTAGAACTGTTTTCTTAACTGATATATTAATGTGATTGCCCTATGCATCAAGCAGTGTCAGAAATTTTACATTTCAATAAAATGTGAAACATACTAATATACTATTTGTCATGGAAAACACATTCAAGAGTGAAATCCCCGCTTTTTCCATATCAGTTAACTCATAGCATCGGACCAATCGGAGTTTGAGCGTCCATTGCATTTTTGAAGCGTTGACTTCTTTGATGAGATTAAATAGAGGAGCCATCTATTTTATTGTGTATGAGTTCACTTTTTTTTCAGTGTTGGTTTTAAAAAATTTATCAACCGAATTGACATATAAATCATTTTAAATCCTTCAAATCTTTTAAAATTAATTCATCATATACAAATCATACATAAATAAGGATGTGTGATACAATTTTTAACCAAATATGATGATAAATTGAAAGAATATTAATTATATAATATTTAAGAATTTTTTTTTCACGACCCGCGGGCCAACCCTTCCCGCCCCGCCACAACCCGCGACCCAAACGGGCCAGCCCGTTTAGGCCTGCCTCCAGACGGGCTATGATTTTAGTAGCCCGTCCCGCCTATTTTTTATGGCGGGGCGGGCTAACCCGACGGGCCTGGCCCGTTTTGACGGCTCTATTTGATAGACCTCATTATTTCTGAAATTTGCTCAATTTGTCCGAAATAAATCATTTGTTGTTAAAATTTCCTCCATAATTGAATGAGGTGATGGTGCTGAAATAGTGCTGATTGAATTTGGGATTTTGTAATTAACAACAATCCTATAGTGTTGATTCCTATAGTGTTGATGTTACATCTAGTATTAATGTTGCTACAAGATAATTTAATAAATATATTGAATAAATGTAATTAACTGTCACGGATTGCACAATTTCATTGAAACTCTCATTTACTATCATTTTAGGGACATAGAATATATTCGAAATTCTGATTTCACCCCTGAATTGTTTTGATCGACACATTGCTTAAAATTATGATAGCTGGATTGTTCCCTAATTTTTCCAAATGTGTCATGATGTCGTTGACGAAATCTCCCCACAGAGTAATAATATCTTGTTGTATTAAAACAGTATTTAAGAAAAAAAAACTTATTTTTATTGTAAAGTAAGTTTTTTTAAATAGAGAATCTACATACTCAGAATCTTGTAGAACAATATCGAGAAGTCTCGTTTCGCGGCCTCCAAATTATGCTTTGTGGTGAGTCCCGTGCAACCACTTGTCCAATGACATCTACAAAATAAAAAAATAATTAACAAACATTTGTAATATTTGTTAAATCAGATTAGTTACTTAACAGTTCAATTAGTAGAATTTAATTACATACCAAACAGCATAGTTTCTTCAATTTATGCATTCCTCACATTGTTGAAAGACTTGAAATCAAATCGGGAATGAATCATCGAATATTTCGCATACACGAGTTTTTGTGATAAAATTAATCTTATACTTGTTTGTTATTGTTTTATACTTCATTCGATTTTCCGCGATAATGATATTTTTATAGCGAACTGATTCTTTAAGAATTGGTCACACTCTATCTAGAACTGTTTTCTTAACTGATATATTAATGTGATTGCCCTATGCATCAAGCAGTGTCAGAAATTTTACATTTCAATAAAATGTGAAACATACTAATATACTATTTGTCATGGAAAACACATTCAAGAGTGAAATCCCCGCTTTTTCC
>KQ999307.1:109207-131942 GCA_001598015.1 Dorcoceras hygrometricum | reverse complement strand
TTGTTCCGGCCTAGTTTTTCGAGGAGTATTCGTTCGTGCTGATCTCGTCAGCGCTTCTAGTGCAGCCTGACGAAGGAGTCTCGGATCTGGTCGTGGACCGGATTGGCTATAATCTACCGCAATCTACCGAGAAGAGCCGGATTATTGTAATACCGGTTGGAGCCAGGCACAAGTGCCAGCAAGGTAACCCGCTTAAACGCCCTATGTATGACAATTATGAATTGTTGTTTTCGTATTGATCGTCTCCCGGCCTCTTTCTATTGTTTCTCGGATCTGGTCGTGGATCGGATTGGCGTAAACTACCGCAATCTACCGAGAAGAGCCGGATTATTGTAATACCGGTTGGAGCCAGGCACAAGTGCCAGCAAGGTAACCCGCTTAAACGCCCTATGTATGACAATTATGAATTGTTGTTTTCGTATTGATCGTCTCCCGGCCTCTTTCTATTGTTCTTCCGCTGCCTAGCCGGGGGGCGGATCCGGATCCACAACATCTAGGCTATTCTACTCTCTTTGCTCTCAGTTGTAGGCTCAAGATGAATGCAATCAAAGAAGTATGCATTCACACAATCAACAATAAATCTCATGCTGAACATAGAGTAGAAAATCATGAAATCACATAATCATATACACCGGATAAACAAGTACGTATGTGGTTTTGAGCAACTCGAGAATCTCATATTTCTCTCGAGTATTCAGTTCCCGTTCAAACATGATATCCGATTATACCTGTGCTCTTGCTGTCAGCTAAGGAATGAACAGACTATCATTGGAAGCTTTCCTCTACTTTCCTCGTTCGATCGTCGGTACTGTGGCTAAAATTCTCGTATCAGATGATCTCCCTCCTTCTCCTTTTTAGGTTTAATTACGTATCTATATATAATCAATACCACCGCTTTTCTAGAAACTATCGGGATCAGAATCCCGATAAATCTGAACCAACTCACTTAAAGGATAAGGATGGTTAGAGATGCAGAAGATAAGGATATCTGGGGAGTCGTAAAGGATAAGTCTACTTACGTGTTATCGGTGGATATATATCTATACCTTTAACAAATTTGAGCTAAAGTACTTTCATATCAGCTTAGGCTGTGTATAATCTGCACACACACAGTTCAGCTCTTGTGCTTAAAGCAGTTCCCACTAGGAAACATATCTCGCGCCCAGATTATCTCTCACAGACTGTTCAGCTCTCGTGTCCATAAATGAGTTCAGGTTCTCTCAACAGCTTACGCATACATAGCTCAGCTCACCCTTCTGTATTAGCCATGCCCATTGCTGCTCAGCTTAGGATGTTCTGTTCAGCTTACATCCTTTCAATCAGTTCTCGTATGCGATTCAACTCTTAACAACATATGCTCGTACCGAACAATCCCAAAACTGTTCGCTTCTAAGCTATCGTCCCGAAACTGCTCACAACTTTCAGATCAGCGCATCGCGTCCAGCTCAGCTCGCGTCCTCTCGTCTTAGCTAACAGTGTATCGATCAGCTTAGAGTACTCACGCAGGTCAACTTATGATGCTCAAAGCAACTTTCGAATTTTCCAATAGTTCACCACGCTTCAGATCAGCTCACGCACACAGATCTCATGGTACGTACTCAAATCAGCTCGCGATAACGCCCATAGCTGACCCTTACCAGCTCTTATCCGGTCTGGACCACAACCAACTCGCACCTAAGTTGGTGACAGCAAACAGTGCTGCTCTACACAGGAACTATGATCAGCTCGCGTCTAAGCTGGTACCGCTAAACGACGTCGCACAACAATTCAGCTCGGGGCAACCAGCTCAGAGCACCCAACACGTCTCTCAGCTGAATTCAATGCTAACTTCAGTACACCTCTACTACATGACACAATACCTTCCAGAAATGTTCACCACTAAGCTGTTTATCCCGAACAGCTCGTGAGAAGAAGCCATGAAGTTGAACATCAGTTTTCCAGCTCAGAATCGTTCCTCACAAACCAGCTTACACTCAAACAGCAAAATCCTCAAAGCTGATTGATACTCAGCTGTCAGCTTGCACCCGATCTGGTCCAGCTTAGCATTATCCTCTCCGTCTAGCGCACACTCAACTGCAACAGCTCCATCGAGGATCACCTCGATTAATTAATCACTAATCTCGATCAATTACGCACTAATCTGAACTAATTACACCACTAAACCGTATGATTAATTTCAGGCCTTACAATTGATTTGTCTCGAAATTTTAAAGGACTATATATAAGTGTTGGTCTCGAATTTTTTAAATGTTTCAAAATAATCGACTTGTCTCGAAATTTTAAAAGACTAAGATATTTTATTTGTCTTGAAATTTTAAAAGACAACTTTTATTTGTAATGACTGGTTTTGAAATTTTTTTAGGAGTCAAAATAATTAATAATTGGATTATCTCGAAATTCTAAAGAATCAAAGATAATTTATCTTTGTCTTGAAATTCTAAAGGAACAAAGATAGTTTATTTATCTTGTAATTATGGTTAATATTTTAATTGCTTTTCGTTTTTATTTTTTTTAGTTTCAATAATCTATAAATAGAAAGTGAGTTTTGAAATGAATTTTTCATTTTTTACAAAAACTCAGCTTATATATATATAGATTTACAGTTTATTGAACATTTTCTCTATAGGTACATGTGAATTCATTGATGTATACCTTATATGCACCGTAAGTAGTACTATAAAGATATTATTAACATTTTCGTGATCTTCGGGGGTGCTTCCATTTTTTCACATCACCTCTCTTTTAATCACCTTCTTTAAAACTCCAACAATGTCTACATGTTTGTTTACTTGTATTCAACTGGATGTAATGTGCTGATGCCATGACTGGCATACGGTTCATAACCAACACAACCCTTTCATTTCCTTTTTCTTGAAATTCTTCTACCTATTTTTTGTTGATTTCTGAAGTCATGTTTAAAAATTAATTAGGCTCCATTTGGACAAAAAAATTAAATTTTTTTTTATAAAAGTGTGTTTAAAAATGTCTTGCAAAATGTTTTGAAAGTTTTTTTTAAAGGTAAGTATATGTTTGGACAACTATTTTATAATTTTTTTAAAAAAATTAAAATATTTAGATAATTATTTTAGAAAATGAGTTGAATTTTCCGACTTTGTTATATTATCGACTAATTCGTCTAAAACTGAATAATTATGAGGCAAAATAACTCACATTTAAATGTCATTGAACTGAAATTCAATTTTGTCTAGTTATAGTTATAGCCATAGGAATGAAAAAGAAAATATGTAAAAGATGGAAACGAAGATTTCCTAAATTTTAATCAGAAATAAATTATGTGATACAATATCCAACAATTTTGACGGGCCCAATGATTGTTGCTGAATTAAATAAAATCCAACCGTACAATGGACGAAGATGAATTACTTAGCAGTGCAATCTTCCATCATGCCCACCTAACAAAGTAGAAGAAGTCAGAGTAATTATTAATAAATGGGGGTGTATTCAATTGTGGATTTTTAATTACTTTGATGGACTTTGATGGATTTCAAAAGTCTAGAGGTATTCAATTTAAGTTTTTGTCAACTTCATACAAGTCTAGTGGTATCCAAAGTAGGTTTTTATGGACTTTTAAAAAGTCAAGAGGTATTCAAATTGAACTTTTTCAAAATGTATGGAAATTCATAGATATCCAAAATCCTCATAGATTCTGTATGATTTTTATGGAATTCTTTATGTACAAACCATTAAGCTATACGTACAAACGTAAAAAATAAAAAATTGTCATCTTCTTTACCTAGAGATTTGGCAGGACTTTTATTTCTCTTCTCAAAAGAACGCCTCTACAACATCTTCCATCATCCCCAAATTCCCCATCGTTGCCGTGGATCAGAGATCGGTTCTGTTCTTAGTACAGAAACCTAGATTTCACAAAAACCGGCAAAATTAATCTGTAAATCAATATACTTCAATGTAAAATGAAGACACATGATAAATATTAATGCATAATTCCTAGTACAGAAACAAAGTAGATAGTTGAAGGTAAATTGATATCTAAAACACGAGAAATATAGTTGACAAAGAACGATGCGGATGTTGAGGAGTAGTACACAATGATACTTACGTTCAAATGCTTGAAAATACCTAAACCCACGTTGTCAATTAATCGAGCACAAAAATCTTGAAATCGGGTATAATATATAGAAAATAGAGCATACATGGTCTAAAATCGAGCACAAAATCTATATAATTGAGCATAATATGTGAGAACACAATAACTAAACACTCATATTCTCATTTGTAAGTGTGAAGATGTTGAGGAATAGTATATAATGGTACTTACGTTCAAATGCATGAAAATACCTAAACCCACGTTGTTAATTAATGTTGGATCTGTTTTTTACAGATCCTGATTAAGTTTTGAATTACACAAAACCTGTTGTTGTTATTCTAACAATTCTATTCTAAGTGCGCAGATTTCAGGTCGAAAAATATATTCAGCAGATGGTTCACATTATAAATGTTCAGCAGTTGGTTTGATGTTCATGGAATGAACAGTTGAATTAGCGATGGAGACGTCCAGAGTTGATTCAGTTGTTTGTAATCAGGCGATGGCCAAAGTTGAACCAGCTGGAGCATAATAATCTAGCAGATGATGAAGATCAGCTGCAAGCGCTAAAGAGCAAGTGAACCAGCTGGTACATGAATAGAGAGGCGCGCTGAAGAGTTAGTTCGAGATGATGAAGATCAGCTGGAGGCGCAAGAAAGGAAGCATTTATAAGTACTGCTGACGAATCTGTTAGCAGTCGCAAAGATATAAGTACTGTTGATGAACCCATCACCAGTCGCCATTCCAGAAGAAGAAGAAGAAGAAGAAGAAGAAGAAGAAGAAGAAGAAGAAGAAGAAGAAGAAGAAGAAGAAGAAGAAGAAGAAGAAGAAGAAGAAGAAGAAGAAGAAGAAGAAGAAGAAGAAGAAGAAGAAGAAGAAGAAGAAGAAGAAGAAGAAGAAGAAGAATTCAATCTTCGTCATGCTTCTTTGAGAAACGTAATTGAGAGGGTGTTTGGTATATTCAAATCACGCTTCAAAATATTCAAAACAGCTCCCCCATTTCCATATACAACTCAGGCGGAGCTTGTATTGGCTTGTGCCGGATTACACAATTTTCTTCGTAAAGAGTGTCGCACTGATGAATTTCCTATTGAAGTAGATAGTGAAGTCCCACCATCGTCATTAGAGCAAGTTTACGAAGATAGCAACCTTGATCAAGTATTTGACACCCAAGAACAACAGCGCGCAAATGCAAATGCAAATGCAAATGCATGGAGAGATACAATAGCCAATCGAATGTGGAGCGATGTTGATCGTAGTAACAATAATGAACCTTAGGTACTTCTAATGGATAAATACTAGACATTAATTTAAATTTATTTGTTTTGGTTATTTATTGTTTCTCAAAAAACAGAGTGTTGAATTGATTGAAAAATTGAGTTTTGCGCATTAAATAGTATTTTATTAATAATTTTTAATTGAGATGCAGTATGCTATTATTTTAATTTTTGGATTATTTTATGCAGTATGTTAATAAAAGATTTTTTTTTATATGGAAAAATGTAACAAAATCATTATAAAAATCATAAATTATATTAACAACTTAATCCATAAAAACTCTCTACAAATCCATAAAAATCTCCAAAAATCTATAAAAGTCTAATGAAGTCTACTAAATAAATCTATAAAAGTCTAATGAAATCCGCTAAATTCTTTTTATAACTCTATGAGATTCCATACAAATCTTCAAATTCCTATCAATTCCACAAAAGTCTATCAATTAAAAAAAGTCAATAAAAGTCATTAAATCTCTACATTGAATACACCCCCAAAAGTTTATTTCTTGACGGAATTAATAACTTTTGGTTTTTACTATCGATTCAATGCTATACTGCATCTTGCACAATAAATACAGAGCTTACTTACCTTTAATTTAAATAAAATAATTTAAAATTAGTGAATCTAATTATCTGAAACAAACAGTAACATGCATTTTATTATTAGCAAAAAGACCATCAAGTATCGGTGTAATAAAAGCCATCATCCAAGAACATTGAAATGAATCCAAGAACATTCAAATGAGTTGAAGTCGACGTTCAAAAACGTCGTTCTGAATTGAATTGCTGTTGCTTCTGAGAAGCTCCATTGCAATTTGTGCAATCCTTTTCTTCCTGGGCAGAGTTGCATCTGTACTGATTGATTACCAATAGCTACCCCTTTATCGTCGTCACAGTACAAATCTTTCTGAACACACAAAGGGCATCGATTCTTTCACCGCCGACCGCCGCGGTATGGTTTCTACACCCCCTTTTTGCTTTAACAAGTCATAAAATGCCATTCCTGATCCAGAGACGTCATTGTTTGAATTCGATATGATAGTTTGTCGGCAATTTTATTTTTGGGTCATTTGGTTGATCTCCTAATAAATCTGCCATTGTACTCGGTAACGCTATTGGTTCTTTTCCTAGATCAAACAACGGTGTTGGGTCTACTCCATTGTACTCCGCTCCGGTAACGCGTATCTCCACTTCTTTTTCGATCAAGACATGTTTTATTCTTTCTTTGCTCACCATTTAGACCATAATATACTGTTTTACAAAGATTATGCATGACTTTTATGTGAATGTTTCAGATCTTTACATCCATGTCCATGATCACGTATTATTTCATGTGCATCTCGCGGTTTTTGAATTTTCTTGCATGGCTTCGGTCGATGGAACGCTTAAGGGGTTATGGCTCGACCTTAGGGGGTTCATGGTGGTCCTAGGGTCGGCTAGAGGTGGTCCATAGAGGGGGAATTCAGGTCTGGTCGACGGAAGAACCATAGTGGCTCGGGCAGCCCCTCGCGACGCACGTCTCACTTGGAAAGCCTGGTTCGAACTGTGTGGTCCATGGTTTGGACCAAGGCTGGTCTGGTTAGGACCGGCTGGACCTGGGGGTGGTCCAGTCGACGGGGCTCCGGCCATGGTGGTCGGAGCGTGGAGTGCGAACGGCGGGAGTCGCGGGTGGTCGCTGGAGGTGGCGACGTGCATGGCTAGGGTTTGGATGTTGGGTTTGGGCCGGTTCGTTTGGGCCGATGGGTCGGTTCAATCGAGCCGGGTCGAGTTGATTAAGTATCGAGTCAAATATTTTAAGTCCGGTCCGAGTTATTTTATTTAAGTCCGAGTCATTTTTATCGAGTCAAGTCAACTTTTTAACTCAAAATTTATTCTTGGTCAAAATTATTTGGGTCAATGATTTTAAAATACTGAGGATTCGAGTTTGATGTCAGAATGTTTATGAATGTTCTTCCTTCCGATGGATGGTAATATCGGAACTTGATATTGTGTAATCGGTAGTTGTTAATTGAATCAGTATAAAGTCTGGTTTGATAGACAATAGCTGATGGCACAGTCGTCGTTTTGATGTTGCAACACCAAAGTTAATCATCAGCTGTTGCATCAGTTTCGTAACCAGCTGTTGTATTATTTAGTCATCAGTTTCTTCACCAGCTGTTGTTTTGTCAATCATCAGCTGTTGTCAGCAGTTGCATTGTATTGTTTGTGTTCAACGGTCACCAGCCGTTGCATTATATTGTTGTATCCAGTCATCGCACTGTTCATACCTTTGTTTGTTGTGCAACGACATCGTTTCATTTATTCAGAGTCACGACTGATAACAGATATTCTTACGTCTGTTTCATTCTTGTTAACAGACTTTCTTACGTCAGCTTCTTAAAGCAAACGACATCGTTTTATATCTATTTCCGAGTCGTGTTTGATAGCGATGTCTGTTTCAAGCTAACGACGTCGTTTCCTTAAGTTGCAACTGTCAGCATATAGTTACTGTTCCTTTTCAGCAGATAGTTACTGTTCATTTTCAGCAGATAGTTACTGTTCATTGTTAGCAGATATCCTTACGTCATCATGTCTGTTTCCTACTTCAACGGCATCGTTTCATTTACTATGTCTGTTTCAAATATTAACAAATGTTCTTGCAGCTGTTTTGCGATAAACGTGAACAGTGAAGATCTGTTTTGTTTCAAAGTATTGTTTCGTTTTGTTACGACTGATTTCATTTCAGCATTTAGTTTCCAAATGTCGAATTCGTTACTCAGTAAAGTTTTAAAATGGGAAGCGAGGGTTTTAAAATGATGGAACCCAGAGAGTTTTAAAGGAAGTTTTAAGAAAGGATGTTAAAGGAACAAAAGTTATTTTAAGGTTTATGGCATAGATAACAGACGGCCACCCAGGAGAAGGGTGAGCAGTCGTCAAGAATATCGGCTGCCCTTTCATATGAGCTATATGCTAAAACTGATATGAGAAGTCATTTTGATCAAAGTGCACATTGGGCCTAAGTAGTGCTTCTATGCTATAAATCGAAAGAAAATGATAATGTTGGATCTGGGCTATTATCCCCTTATCCGAGTTTATGAAGGAACGAATGTTTAAGAAAATGTTTATGAAGGAATGTTATTGTTCATTGAGGTTCCTTTAACTCAGTATTGAATTGATCAGATGTCTACCTGCTCGAAAATATTTGTTATTACTCAGGTTTTACTTGCTGAGCCTCTAGGCTCATTAGCTTTTAAAATGGTGCAGGTTCGATAGCTGAGGGGCGAACAGATGGTGAAGTCTGACAGCAGCTGCATGATGTTGTGTTTATCAATGGCCAACGTTTTCCGTGTCACGTCTGATGTTATTTCACCTTTTGTAAAGACTGTATTAAATCAGTTACAACAGTAGTAGTTAATGTAGAATATCAGCTGTTGTAAACCGCAATTGCAATATATAACAAATCTGTTTTCCACAAATTTTTAGCAGTAGTTGGTGCGCGCAAGTGTATAGATGTCTGTCAGCTTTTGTGTTTGTATTTGTGTTTCGAAGTTTCGTTTTCAAGTTATAGAAAATACAACCTATAGCAAATTGTCATTTCAGCCCTTCGTTTCTTTTTAAAATTTTTATTTACCCCTATTCGTGACACCGTGGGTTTCGGGCGTCACAATGACGGTCATATGGTTCATAACCAACACAACCCTTTTGTTTCATTTTTCTTGAAATTCTTCTACCTATTTTTTTTTTGTCGATATCTGAAGTCATGTTTAAAAACTACTTATCCTTTTAAGTATTATTATTCTCTCTAGTTTAGAAAGAAAGGTAGTTAGGTAATTGTAAAGGAAACAACTCATCTTGGTTATCTAAGTTAACATGTTTTCTATTTTATTCATATAGTTAGTAAAACTTGATAATTTGTTCTACTAACTTTCAATATTGTCTTATCTTGGTCTTATTTTTAAATGAATGCTTAAATTTAGTCAGAATTAACGAATATGAAATAAAATCCTATAATATGCTAATAAATTTTTTGAAATGTAAATTGAAAATAAATAATCATACTTTATATAGCACTCAAAATCTTATTCGGAGAAAAATCCGATGACTTACTTATTTAATCTGGCAATATGTTTGGAACATAATCTGATAAACACACTAATAAATTTGATGACAAATAATCTAATTATTTTTCGCTGTGTTGAATTTTTTCGATTTTGTTGGTATATAACTGATTAATTCATCTAAACTGGATAATTATGCAAAAAACAGGAGCAAAATAACGCAAATTTAAATGTCAATGAACTAAAATTCAAGTTTGTCTAGTTATAATTATAGGACCGAAAAAGAAAATATGTAAAGTTAGAAACCAAGATACCGTTTTTTCGAAATTTTAATCAGAAATAAATGATGTGATACGATATCCAACAATTTTGACGGGCCCAATGATTGTCGCTGAACTTAATAAAATCCAACCGTACAATGGATGAAGATGAATTACTTAGCAGTGCAATCTTCCCTCATGCCCACCTAACAAAGCAGAAGTAAGAGTAATTAATAAATTATTTTTCTCGACGGAATTAATAAATTTTGGTTTTACTATTGATTCAATGCTAACATACTGCATCTTGCACAAAAAATACAGAGCTTACTTACCTTTAAGTTTAAATAAAATAATTTAAAATTAGTGAATCTAATTATCTGAAACAAAAAGTAACATGCATTTTATTATTAGCAAAAAGACCATGGAGTATCGGTGTAATAAATTTCAGGAACAAAGGTAAAAGCCATCATCCAAGAACATTGAAATGAATCCAAGAACGTTCAAATGAGTTGAAGTCCACGTTCAAAAACGTCGTTCTGAATTGAATTGCTGTTGCTTCTGAGAAGCTCCATTGCAATTTGCGCAATCTTTTTCTTCCTGGGCAGAGTTGCATCTGTACTGATTGATTACCAAATACCAATAGCTACCACTTATCGTCCTCACAAGTACAAATCTTTCTGAACACACAAAGGGCATCGATTCTTTCACCGCCGACCGTCGCGGTATGGTTTTTAACCCCCTTTTTGCTTTAACAAGTCATAAAGATGTGCCATTCCTGATCCAGAGACGTCATTGTTTGAATTCGATATGATAATTTGTCGGTGATTTGATTTTTGGATCATTTGGTTGATCTCCTAATAAATCTGCCATCGCCAGATCGCATGCTTTCCGTACCACTCTTATGCATTTGAACCGCTGGTAGATCGAGCGAAATCCACTTGCTTTCCAACCTAGCTCGCCGAATGTTGATTCGAACGCATTATGGTGATTTGATTTTAGTTTGTCTCCATATAGGTTATAGCGTGTCCTTCCTGCATTGTGACTATGCTGGCCTACTTGTGATGAAGACAAAGTGGCTATCAGTTTTTTTTGTGTGCTTATGCTTGTTTTTCCAAAATTTGTAGTTTTCCGACTTTGATGATTTTATGCTGGCATAGCACAACCATCAGCTGCACGAGTTATCTGAGAGGTATTCTTTTCAGTGGAATCTTGGCCACTTTTATCATTGTTCAATCCATCCTGCCTGGTCCTGCTTCCTGATGGGCGTACAGTTTGTGTGAACAAAGTTGTAATCCGACGCTAATCAGCTACAATGTCGGTAGTGATGGACACAAAAAATCAGTTGGACTGCTTGTTGCAACATTAGCTATCGTTGTCGGCTAATATCATTAACATTTTGCAAGTACGCCATAAGTTGCTTCTTCGCCTCTTTTATCAATGGGAGAGTGGGTAATTGGAGCCTTCATAAACCTTTTTGGAAGCATTGCCATCAATTTTGGAACTAATCTTCTTAAATTGGGTCTTGATGAGGTACATTATGCTTCCAGTTTGTCTTCATAAATTGCTTGCTCACAGGAAGAGTATTTCAGTGAACAAGTATTTAATGTGTGCTGCCATTAGGCTTCTTTTTTCTGGTGCGTCTTTAAGTGGTTTTCAAACGGTAGTCTTGTCTCATGTTTTAGTTGTGCTTTCATGCAATTCTAGTGAGGTTTATCAGTAAGCGATATACATCTAAAACATTGTAATACTGATGGAGAACCGTGAGCTAATAAATGCGTTCTAATATTGCGAGAAGTTTTTTAATCGTCTTTGCATTTCTGATATGGTTTTATTTTTGCACAGGTTCTTTCCTCTTTCAGAAAGAACCACAATAGATGCAAAACAAGAAAGTACTTTCATGACCTGTTGCGTTATTGTAATATCTTCTTTAAACACATTTGCACGTGTCCAATTTGCAGCGAGAAAAGCATTCCATACTTGGCAATGATGGGACACATGGAAAGTCTTTCATGAAGCCCATTATATATTTCCAGACCTGGAGAATTGGTACCATTAATTAATTTGTTTCTTTTTTTTAAAAGCATGAAATACAATCCGCCCTCATCAAAAGTTCCACACTAAGTGATACCTTATATTATTAATATATGCAGGACTTACTTTTTTCATTCTTGGAAACTGTCTTAATTTCATTTCCTTTGGATATGCTGCTCAGGTCAGTAATATGGAGGGTTAGCATTTGGAATGAACCATTTAAAATGTGATTAATTTATTTATTTATGAAATGTCTCCTTATTCGATGGCTGATAAATGCCCACCTGAAGTTTTTTGGTTATTATTACAATTTCTTAGCATAAACCCATGTTTTCTCTTTGTTCATTTTCTTTACCTTCCATTGACTGTGTTCTTTTTGTTTTCTTTTCTTCTGGGGTAATTTTACCCCAGTCACTACTTGCAGCTCTGGGATCTGTCCAATTTGTTTCGAACATTGCATTCGCCTACTTCGTGTTAAATAAAACTGTAACTGTAAAGTATGTTCAAACTTCAATTCTAAATCCTTAAGCTTGAGCATACTTCTACTAATCGAATAGCATGCCATTTTCTTAACTTAATATTCCTATTATCTAATAATTTTATTGTTGGGAATTTTTTTGACAGTGTACTTGTCGCCACAGCCTTTATTGTGCTTGGAAACATCTTCTTAGTTGCTTTTGGTAACCACCAATCACCAGGTATTTAAGTTTCTGGAGTATTTAGATTTTAGCTCAAACCTGCTTCCAAACCACTATTTTTTCTACCAATATAGCTTTCAAACAATTAGAGAGGGCACACAGACCATATATTCTTGTTCTCGTGGGCTTCCATCATCTGGCTTCAAAAGAATTGGAAAATAAATGAAGTTTGTAAACGGTGACAACCAATTGTTACTTGGTGTTACCTTTTCATACTAGCAAAGAAGTGTTTCCGGTACATGACTAGAAGCTGCACGTGCTTTGTTTGGCAATCTGGAGAAACTCAAACTTTAACTGTAGTTTAATTTGTGAGATATATTTTCAGATACACTTTCTTTTCTAACAGATTATCCTCCTTCAGCATTATTAGGTATATTTTGATTTAATTAATTATCAAATGACGGTATGTTATGATTTTTTATTAGATAGATAGATCATCTAAATAATTTCATGTCATTAATTGAGTCCCTCCCAATTGAAAGAGTTGAGTTTTTTCTTAAGGTCCTTAGAGAGGGTTAGGTGGGTCGTCGGGGTTGTAGATATAGAAAATGGAGTGAGGATCCATTAGAGATTTTTCCAGTTAAATATTTCTGTGATTCTTTTTTTCCACCTAGCGTTTTTCCTTTCTCTCTCTCTCTCTCTATTGACATTTGGTAAGTGTCAATCTTATCCAAGCTTCATTTATTCTCCTGGGTCACAGTGTTGGATAAGTTACCAACTTGTGAGATAATGCCAAAAAGATGATTTACTTGTTATCTTTGCTTTAATTGTAATTGTATTATGTTGGTAAGAGGTGGAGACCCACAACCACATTTTTATTCCTGCCCTTTTACGTGCTGCCTTAGGTTCAGAGCATTGAAGGAGTTAGGCATGGTATGGGTAGCTCCGAGAGGGAGTTATTTATTGCAGATCTGAGACGAAACCTTGGCAGAAGGGGTGTAATATTTTGTACGGGGGTTAGTTCATCTATTTGCTGATCTGTTTGGTTAGATGGGAATAGTAGGATTTTTTACAATGTAGAAGAGGTGGTTGAATGGCATTGGGACATGATTAAGCTTGGGGCATCTTGCTGGATCGGGAAATTTGGGGTTTAAGACATTGCCGGCATCAGATTATTAAGTGATTCGGAATTATATATGCTTTTAGTATGGAAGTTTCACTTTTTTAGTGTGCAGACCACTTGTCTTGCTTGTTTTGTAATTATTAGTGTTTTTAATATAATATAATATCGTTGGCTATATTAAAAAAGTAGAGCCCTTGCATGGTCAATAGTGGAACTTTTATGCTTGTAAACTCTTATGTCCGAGAATTGATCTGTTAAATGACGTATTAACACATCTCAATTTTCCAGCGATTTTTCTTCTTACAAACTCTCTTCTTTGCCTTTTCCACTGATTTTATTGGAATATCTTAATCGATCTTAGCAAATTATTCATTGTATATTGATTAATAAATTAAATTAATGCTTTGCCAACTAATATAGTTTATTGCCACGTTTTACATTACGATATAGTTGAACTCACATATCAGCTCTTTGACAATATCTTGCTCCTCATCATTTTCAATACATGATCAGAAAATCATCATACACGTGCTCCTGATTATTTCATAGTGATATAATTGGTTGAGGTGTAGATATGAGTTTTCTTTCCCCCTCAGTCATGCACAGCAAATACATGCTTGGTCCTCAACATTGGTACTGCAGAAGATATTTTCTTGTTTGATTTCTTCTGCTTACCAATGTCAATGTTGTATACCAAATTGAGCTGGAAACATTGTTTCCAGCTTCTCTGTCTCATACCCAATCGTGTCATTTCTGATTATCGTTGAAATGCTAGACGATATTTTCCTAACTGCTTACTAGATTGCAACTTTGTGAAGGATCCATGCATATGATAAATTCCTTATTGACAAGCACAGAATAGGAATTTTAGTCGACTCTGAAATTTTCCTATACAATTTTTTTGAATTCTCTTTCTCCCTCTACAGTTTACACCCCTGAGCAGTTGGCAGCTTATTATGGAAGCTTTAATTTCCTTATTTACTGTCTGATTTTGGTTTTGATGGTTGGCTTTCATCACTCAATATACAGGTACGAGGAAGTTTGTCATCATAGCAGAATTTAGGCTATATCTTCCTTCCATTTCAAATTTATATCTTTCATTTATTTTTTATGATCCCTCTCTGTTTGTCTTTGTAAATTACCATTTGAAATTCAGGAAAGGAGAATTGCTGCTCGCTAATCCAGGGAATGACATCAAGCCATACTGGCACATGCTGCTTCCTTTTTCTTATGCTATTGTGTCCGGTGCTGTTGGATCATGCTCAGTGTTGTTTGCAAAGTCGCTGTAAGTTGTGACCAATGGATCCCATTGTACATAAAATGCTAATCACACATCCATATCTAATTTAACGTTCACTCTTGTAGGTCAAATCTGTTAAGGTTGTCCTTTTCAAGCGGGTATCGGCTGCATAGTTGGTTCACCTACTCTATGCTTCTACTATTTTTTAGCACAGCTGGATTTTGGGTAACCATCAGAAACATAAAATTCTTTTTTCTTGTGGTGGGAAAAGTTGCATGATTGATGAGATAATGAACCCCGTTAATGTTTGACTGTCTTGTAGATGGCAAGGCTGAACGAAGGATTGTCTCTGTTTGATGCCATACTCATTGTCCCGATGTTCCAAATTGCTTGGACATTTTTCTCCATCTGTACAGGATTCATGTACTTCCAGGAGTATCAGGTGTTCTATCCTCAACATTAAATTTTCACCTTGCTCAGTAACTCATTCGTGGTCAACTTTTTACGTGGTTTAGGTGTTTTGCTCATTCATATTCTTTGTTTTTTAGCTGCTGACAATTATAGATAATTATACAGCCGTTAAATTGCATAGAGATTGGTTCCTAGCCATAGATTTTTCTACCTTTCTCCAATTGAAATCTGTTTGGCTTGGTGTTACTGAAGAATGAAATTTCTCATGACATTATATTTTCCCAGATTTTTGTGGCTTTAAAAGGTTCATGATGTATATTGTCGGAAAATTTTATATGGGCAATATCATTAACTAATACCAAACCAGAACTAGTGTAGAATTTTTCCTAATTATGAATATAATTAATAGTTTTTGATAATACACTTAACGATGTGAAAAGTTTACTTGTCAAACCTATTTGGCAGTTTGATTCACTGCATATTGTATGTGCTATGAGTCTAAAAGTGCCGTGTGCTGAGCACCAACAGTTTGCTCAGTGATAAAAACGTGGGGCAATTTTGGTCAATAAAAAGATGCCAGACCATTTCAGTCAGCTGTTGCACCGGGGAATACTAACCAAAATAAGCCATGGTTGAAGATATGGTGAAAACTCTGAACTCCCATCACAATTTGATTGAAATGGTCGGCATTGCTATTAGATATCCATGGTTTGGCAGGCCTCTTTAACATTCAAGTTTTGCATTGCTCATAGAAACTCCTTTCTCAGCTATGAGGGATTTGAAATTCAACTTTACCAGCACAACCTGCTTCCTTTATTGTATTTACAACTACTGTAATGTACAAGAAACGGATCCAATTAAGAGGAGATGAAGAACAAATAAATGGCAATGGTATAGATAAATCTTGAATTTCATCTATTCTCCTTTTACTATTTTGTATTGTAGAATCAATATTTTTAATTTTGTTTTTCTGGTCTGGTGAAATTACCAGTCCATTCTCTTCAATCATATGCCCATCACATATTTTGACATGTCTTTTTCAAAATATTAAAATGTTGTTAAGAAAAGGTACTTGTTCATGAATGTTGATAGAAAAAGCTCACATTGTTCAAGATGATCCTGATTCAAATGTCTAATCAGCAAGTTACTTCAATTAGACAATATTCGTATGAAGTATGAGATTCAAATTCCATGCTTCATCTCTCGTTGGTTCAGTTTCTAGAATAATTAGGGTTGAAAAATAGCTGTGTTATCATTATCTATCAATCTATCGTCGTATCCTATTCTAAGTTTATTCCATGGGTCAAGTGGTGTCATAGGTATTGGCTTCAGAAAATTTTACAAAATGCAATTATCACCCAGTTAATTATAAAAAACATAAAACCCATTTAAATTAAAGGTCTTACAACCTTGCAGATTTAAAATTCCTTCATGTTTCCCCATTTGCAGGGGTGTTTAGGGTTTAGAAGACAGGGCTTTAAAAGATCATTAGTTTCATACAAGGGGTTATATGCTTTTCTGGGTTTCCTATGGGGTACTAAATGCTATTTGCCCCGAAAAATTTCTGACATATTTTTGTTCTATTACTGGTGGACGACAGTATTGACATTACATGATAAAAGGTTTATGTATGTAAACAGGTGCTTGATGCATTACGGACTACTATGTTCATTCTGGGAATGATTTCTGTATTCATAGGCATTTCTTTGTTGGCACCAGATGAAGCAAAAGGTATTTCATTTTATATAAGGATCCTTTTTCAGCTTTACCTTCACATAAGGGCATTGGAAATAATTAGGGATTTTGTCAGGAGGTGGAATCAAAGATGTCGCTATGGTTTCTGTGGATACAAATCACTCGAGTTTGGACAGGTACGATAACTGTTACTGAATTAAGGTTCAAAATAATAATTCCTTGAAATTTATCAATCAAAAACTGGGAGTGACATACTTGGATAAGGGACAAAAGAGGAAATAAACTGAAAAAGGAAAAACTAACTTTGCCTTAATAACCAAACCTGCAAACTGTCCCCAATAGAATCATTCTAATAATTCCCCAACAGAATGAGTCTAGTAAAGAAAATACTCCTACGTTGAAAGGATTCTCCATTCATGACTAAATATGTTATAATCTTCTAACACCCCCTGGGGCAGAAGTATTAAGTGTTGGTCATTTCTCAGCAGATCTTTAAATTTTGTTTTTCCATAAGGCTTTTGCCTTTTGTGAGAATGTCTGTAGCTTGCTGCCTGGTAGTAGTGCAGGTCATGGCCACAACAATACAACTTTCACTTTGTTGATATGCTGATTAACTTCTATATGCTTCTGTCATAATGGACACGATTATATGCAATATCAATAGCTGCCTTACTTTTTGAATCGGCACTCATAGCTGCCTTATTCTCACAATATAATGGTTTTGGTGATTTTCTGAGCAATCTTAGCTCTGGCATTAGATGGTTCGACCATATTCCCTCGAAAAATTCTGTGAGCCAAGACCGTAAACTATTCTTTTGCACTACCACCCCCCAGCCACAACTGGTTGTTTCTTTAAGTTATTAGATTGTTTGGGCATAGACACAATAATCTGTTATGCATTGTATGCCAACAAATGCACCTACCCACCTCTGAGCGTGTGTGTATTATGTTTTTATAGAAACAAACCTGTATCATATAAAATAGTTATTACAGCGAGTGCACAAGAAATTCACTCAAAAGTAAGACATGAGATCATGTCAACAGAATATAAGACTCCAATCCCTATACAAATCCGAAACTGAAAAAACTTTTAAAGTATCTATGCTTTTGAATTCAACTTGAAACCCTGAACTTAATTTTAATCCAACAATAATGTGACGAGTCTTCTTGATCTTAAAAAAATCCTCCTATTCCTCTCCATTCAAACTCACTAACAGATACAGTGAACTATCACAACCCCCAGAGGTCTAGCCTTACTGCCTAGACGTGACAAGATCTGCTGCGGATAAACCCTCAATAGAATTAGGAGTAACTCAAACAAGACCCAACTCCGCCAAAGTTTTGAACCAAAGAAAGCTCGTCAAAGGACAATGATCAACAAGTGATCTTGAGTCTCTGTCTCTTGCCAACACAATGCGCACCAACTTGGACAAAGAGACAAGAGGGATATCTCTTATGCCTCACCTCGCAAGTCGGTAATTTTCCAAGCATTGTTGACCACAGAAGGATTTGAACCTTGGAGGGAATATCTCTTCTGCATATGTGTATTCTCAATTAATCTTATTCTTGTTGATATTCTTGTTGAAATGTAAGTCTCTTCTATGTTTCCCTATCGATGTCTTAGGATTTCGTAAACTGCTTCAATACATCTCTCGTTTGGAGAGGGCATGGATTGACTTCTCTTACTAGTTACAATAAGAATATCTGTCTTATGTGAAAAGGAAATCAAATTGCAAATTAGCTTTTGATATCTTCCCTTGCCAACTGCCTCAGTCTTCGTCAAAACCTAACTCGTGATTTGCATCCATGGGAAGCCTTACTGGAGCCTTTGTAGGTCTAAACCCAAGCATTCCTAATATGGAAGAAGGTCTAGAGCATACTTTCTGTTTGAGATGGAGATTCATTCCCCATTCTTTGGTTACCTCCATACCTAAAATGTACCTCAGCTTTTCAAGGTTTTAAGTTCAAGCTTTCCTGCCAGAGATTATATCAATGTATTCATCCGTACAAGATCATTTCCTTGCATAAAAATGTCATCTATGCAAACTATAGCATGGAAACTTCAGCTGATTGTTTAGTAAACAAGATAAAAAATAGTAGAAGCATAGAGTGATTGTTTATCCCAGAGGATTCTATATATACTTCTTCGCGAAGTTTTGACATCAAGGAAAATCTGTTTTATATCAACTGTCAAATCGATTTTGACTATCAGGAAACTCTCACGATGTTGAGTTTGCAATCGACGCAAATATCTCATGCTAGTCAATGCTGTGGGTTTGAGTGAATCCTTTGGCAACATCATCTTCCCTATATTGATTGTGAAAACCACTTCATCTTGGAGTCCTTTCTCATATTGGCTGCTACATCACAGCAAAAAGGTGTAGCGGAAAGGAAGATCTTTACCTTGTTTGATTGCGAAAATCACTTCATCTTGCAGAATTCAGTATTGGCAACAATATCACAACAAAATGGTGTAGCGGAAAAGAAGATCTTTCTTTAATTGTTCGATTGTGAAAACCACTTCCTCTTGTGGTCTTTTTTCATATTGGCAGCAACATCACAGCAAATTGGTGTTGCGGAAAGAGAATATCTTCTTCAGTTACTAGGGCCTGATGGTTACCATGAAGGTGAGCACACCTATGAGGTGAAGCCATTCTAATATCCATACCCTCAAAAGTACTACAATATCACCCTCCAGCCTTCGTTCTTCTCAAACCTATCCTCCATTTTTCGTGCATTTATTTTTTCCGTCAAAATATCTTTGGTCGCATTAGATTTGTTTCACAACCAAAGCCAGTCCAAGTTTAGGGAACAATATAACCGTAGCAGGTAAGATCTTTTGAGTCAATTCACTGACTGGCCACAAATTGCACTATAATTGTGGGAGGTGAAGGACAGAGTGTTAAACCCAAATATTTCGTTCGGTAGGTTGATTGTTTACCAGCAGTCAGAGAACTAGGCCCATCAGCATTTCTAACTTGGGATTTATTTGAGCATGAAGGATATTGATGAAATCAATGACCAGTTTACTTTGTCATAGTCTGATGCCCCTTGCTGTTTGTATATAGCTTGGAGATCTTTAAATAAAATTCTTCAAAATGTGAAGTGTTATTTCCGTTTTCTGTATTGCAGAGTAGTTCTTTTATCTAATTTGCATCTATGAAATGGAGTGTTGGGTTGTTACCCCTTTGCACAGTGGTGAGGATCTCATAAAAGTTTCCTGGGCTTATAGTATGATATATATTGTAAACAAGTGATCAATATCTTCTATAGAATCAATGGCTTTATTCTATGTGATTGTTGAACTAATATTGTACGATCGTGATGGTCCCTCATCGGACTCCATTTGCCGTTGTTGCAGTTTTGTTGGGCCATCTGAGGATCCACAGATCAAAGATTGGAATTCATTTGTGCATGTGATGCAGACGAAGATCACAAACTTGATTGTCAAAGCCAAGGTTCTGTAACATTTCATATTTGGTTTTTTCAACTGGACGGCAGATTGAAATGATGACACATTCAAACCTTGGCTTTTCATGCAGGCTGCTTGCTCATTATCATTGGGTCTCGGAGAAGAATCCATCCACGCATCTTCAGTTCTTGTGATGCCCATGGTTTCATCTAAAATAACAGGATTCAGGGGGAATGCTTTCAACCAGATCAGGTCCTTCACCTTGAGGTCCCCAAGTTGGAGCAGGGTTGACGAGGATGGTGAGGATTTGTTGGAAACAACTTCAATGCTGGGGCAGGGTGCAAATAGGATTAAACCACCCTTATAGCATTACCCTGGAATGGGTTCCGTTTCCTGCCTTATTTTTTAATGCCTTAAAATCTCGTTTTTATAAGGTGTAGTTATATCAGTTGGAAAAATGTACACTTTGTGAAAAGGTATCCCCAAGTGATTAATATCACGGGTGGAAAGCTCTGTATGACTGCCAGAAGTTAACCACCGTTACTTGTGAGAATCTAAAGTCTTCAAAGTGGGCATGACTACGAGGATCAGAGGACAGCCAGCATATAGATGCCGGAAGACAACGTCGGAAGCCAAAGGACAGAATTGTAATAATCACCTGTCTAGGTTGATGTGCGGTTTGTAAAAAGGAAAAACAAGGAGATGCTATTATTATTAAATGCTCAATTTTTTATATTTTTTAAGAACATGTCCACTTAGCTTCTTCCCTTTGACTTTAGTTGATTGTAGCCTTCTCTTTGTTTCGTTTTCAGGAGTATTTGTTGGGAAATAGTAATGCTTCATTGCTTTGGAAATGTAGAAACTTTACAATATGCCTACGGAAAAAATAATCTTTTTTTTTTCTTTGTTTTGTTTTTTCCCCAGTTCAAGTATTTCAAATTTTAAAGCCAAATAACTTAAAAGTTTTAGAAATGTATTTGGATGGAATTTTTCAATCTTGGATAATTTACTTAGGATTCAACTTCAAAATTCTTTTAGAACCTAGATATTGTTATAAAATAAATGGAATATCAACAAAATAAATTTAGTAATTACCTTTGTAATGACTTGGAAATTGCTACAAATAACTTCTTGAATCCTCAATTTAGAGAAAGAATAAAATGGGAGAGAATTTGTGGGAGAAGATTTGTACATCTTTTGTACATTTTACAAATGAAATTTCAAGCCTATTTATAGGCAAATATAATGAATAAAATAATAAAAAGTTCCAACCACTTTATTTAATATTAGACATCCAACCACTAATTATTCACCTACTAATTATTGCTCAATAATTTCATAACACTCTTGTATTGTTGTATTTTAAATTATATGTTTAAAACCGTCGGGCCTAAAAGCGAAAAATTTTATCCACTTTTTAATAGCTTCCGCATGTGTTTACCTGTTGAGAGCACGAGGCCTGACAAACATCGACTGGAAAAACGCTTGGAAGAATTCATCTGCTGATATGCATATGCGTTTTTCCATCTGCTGATTCCTTTCGCTAAAACGATGTCGTGTCAACTTAATCAAGTGACGTCGTTTTGCTATCTTGAAATACATCTGCTGGTTAATACCAAGTAGTGCATCTGCTGGATTGTCAAAAGAACTCTTCTGCTGAATCAATCCAAACGCTGTCGTATCGCAATCTTCAACAAATAGACTTAACCAACTGCTGAACTTCTTCAACAAAGTATCTGCTGAAATCTTCATCTGCTGAAACGAAACAGTGCACTCCAACGACGTCGTTCCAACTTATCAAAACGCTGTCGTTAAGCAATCTGTAGCAAAACACGCTGAAACACAAAACTGAACTCGCTGGTCGAGACAACAACATCTGCTGATTGCTCTTGAAGAATCTATCTGCTGAAATACTCAATCTGTCCAACTTATGATCTCATACCATCTGCTGAAATCTCACGAAAGCTCCAACTGCTGAATTTGATACTGTAGATAAATATATTCCTGCGACAACCGATTGTCCAACTTATCTTGTCTTATTTTTGTTATCACCAAAACTTATAAAAATATTGTTCTAACAGGAGTAACAGTAGATCAACCAGTCGTTGGTTCAATAACAACCATTCGTTGGGTAAGGCGATCAGCAGGTAGAAGAAAACTAGACGATGGATATAAATCAGCAGTGAAGTACTTAAGGGGAAAGGAATCAGTCGCAAGCAAAAACCAGTCGCAGCCTAGCAACCAGTCGCAACATCGCATCCAGTCGCAACATAGCAACCAGTCGCAACATCGCATCCAGTCGCAACATAGCAACCAGTCGCAACATCGCATCCAGTCGCAAGAACAGTGCCTCAAAGGAGCAGGTAGAAGAAAACTAGACGATGGATATAAATCAGCAGTGAAGTACTTAAGGGGAAAGGAATCAGTCGCAAGCAAAAACCAGTCGCAGCCTAGCAACCAGTCGCAACATCGCATCCAGTCGCAACATAGCAACCAGTCGCAACATCGCATCCAGTCGCAACATAGCAACCAGTCGCAACATCGC